>CAJHNH020001079.1:811810-946810 GCA_905116865.2 Candidula unifasciata | reverse complement strand
TTTGTGTTAAGTTGAACGTTATTTGCCTGTTATTTACAGGACGTTGCAAAACCAGCCACAGCATGTTTTGGCTGTTGCGGTTTTTGAAGGCAAATTTTACCTTGAGGAATTTGTCTTTTTCGTCATCGCTTTTTTTGTGTTAAGACGGCAACTAAATACTTGTAATGCTTATGTGAAGTCTGCGAACACCCGTCCCCATGTGGGATGCAATTTTTCTTTATTTTGAAGCCCCACCCCAGCTGTTGCCGGGGGCTCCAATATAACACCCTAAGGGTTGAACGGTGTTTCTGCTACCTGTCCCTGTGTGATCGTCGTCCGAATGGTGGCGCTTTGTGTTACCGGGTACTTATCGCTGGGTGTCATGTCCTGATGGCGCTAAAGGTCAATAAATCAAGTTGAGGCTACCAGCTTATGTTGCTTAGGGTTAAGAACAAATTTAGTCATTCCGATATCCCAGGCCGTATTCAGCTGCAGGTGATTTGACGGTAGACTGCGATTCTAACATGTTACGTTGACCGTTTAGAGCAGTTTCCCGAACTTGTTAGTCGCGGCCTTTTTTTAATTAAAATTGTTCCACGGCGCCCTAACCTAAGTAAAAGTATGACTATTCCTATGTAAGAAAGAAGATAAAAACTGTTCTTCGAATATTTCGCGGCGCCCCTGTGAAGAGGTCGCGGCTCCTCGGGGCGTCGCGGCACATAGTTTAGGAATCATTGGTTTAGACCGCATTGGCCAAGTTATGGTCGTTACTGTTTGTATCTACCACGTTTGAATGTAGTACAGACTTGGGAAGGGGGAAAGAACGAAGCTTTTTTCAAAGGGTTGAGAATAGGGCATGCAGACCCGTCATTCTGCCCTTCGTAAGCTTGATGATTTAAGGCCGCTTGGTGAGTGCAGTCGCCATAAACTATGTAGGTTAGAGCTGCAAACTACTCAAAGTAGCCAAGACAAGCTGTATTTGATTTGCAACCTCTTGTAAGGGGATATTCAACTCACGTTTTAGAATTATGTTATAGAAAGACTTTTGTTGCTTAGGCTTCGCGATCGCGTTTCGTAACTGCAGTGTGACGGAATCGATCCCAGCTGTGGGTGATTTGACAGCAGACCGTTTTGCGTAGGTTTCTTTAGTCACTTCGACAGCAGATAGTTTAGAGGGAAATGGCAAACTACTGAACGTAAAATGACCTAGAGAAAGCATAAACTTTCAAACAACTATGGGTTAGTTCTGCAACGTCATGAAAATTATATGCAACTAAGTCACACTTAAAGAAAGATATAAAAAGATATAAAAAGACACACGAACTTTCAACTCCATTTCAGGTTCTAAATTTGCCAGGCAGAGAGAAAATCAACTTCAGATTATTCACAGTTATTGCAGCTCTGTCAGAGAAAGTGACACAACTCGAGTAAGTGACGTAAGTGTAAGATGTGTTAGTACGTGGTCGGTCACAAAACGTTACTTGATTACTCTTGGCATCATACAATGTTTTTTTGAAAAGCTTTCCCCCTTTTTTTCTCGTGCTCTCTCTCTCTCTCTCTCTCTCTCTCTCTCTCTCTCTCTCTCTCTCTCTCTCTCTCTCTCTCTCTCTACATTTCTCTCTCTCTCTCTCTCTACATTTCTCTCTCTCTCTCTCTCTCTCTCTCTCTCTATATATATATATATATATATATATATATATATATATATATATATATATATATATATATATATATATATATATATATCTCTATTTCTCTCTATTTCCCTTTCTTACTTTCTCTGGCGGTATCTTACTGTCACCCTCTTTTGTTTTCTCTTTAGATCTCTTCCTGTGGCCCTCTATAACTTTTTCTCTAGGTCTCTTACTGTCACCCTTTCTTTCTCTCTAGTTCTCTCAATTCGTCGTCTCTAACTTTCTAGATCTCTTACTGTCACTCTCTCTTACTTTTACATCTCTTACAGTCACCATCTCTTACTTTCTCTTTAGATCTCTTACAGTCACCCTCTCTTACTTTCGCTCCAGATCTCTTACTGTCGACCTCTCTTACCTTCTTGCTAGATATCTGTCACCCTCTCTTTATTTCTCTCTAGATCTCTTACTGTCACCCTCTCTTACTTTACATCTCTTACTGTCACCCTCTCTTACTTTACATCTCTTACTGTCACCCTCTCTTACTTTACATCTCTTACTGTCACCCTCTCTTACTTTACATCTCTTACTGTCACTCTCTCTTACTTTACATCTCTTACTGTCACCCTCTCTTACTTTACATCTCTTACAGTCACCATCTCTTACTTTCTCTCTAGATCTCTTACTGTTGACCTCTCTTACCTTCTTGCTAGATATCTATCACCCTCTCTTTATTTCTCTCTACATCTCTTACTGTCACCCTCTCTTACTTTACATCTCTTACTGTCACCCTCTCTTACTTTACATCTCTTACTGCCACCCTCTCTTACTTTACATCTCTTACTGTCACCCTCTCTTACTTTACATCTCTTACTGTCACCCTCTCTTACTTTACATCTCCTACTGTCTCCCTCTCTTACTTTACATCTTTTACTGTCGCCCTCACTTATTTTTTCTCTAGATCTCACTGCCACCCTCTATAACTTTCTCTCTAGATCTCTTACTGTCGCCCGCTCCACTTTTTATCTAGATTTCAGTTATATTATATTTATTTGCCATTTAGCACATGATACAAATTATCTTTATTATTATAGCGTACACAAACAGGGCGGATCTCCCTTTCCCCCCCCCCCCCAGAAAATTGTAAGGGAAATGAGTCGCTATCCCTCATTACTACTCCCCCTTCCCCCACCACCACCATCTGTCTTTATCTCGAGACCCCTATATGTAGATAAATCAGAGTCCGTACATTTCTTTTTCATTTTCTCTTACAGTCCCGTGATCAGAAAGATGATGAATAACTTTGACTACAATGCTCTGGACATCAAGATGGAGAAATGCAAGGTTTGTGTTTATGATTAGAACCACGTTAGAGTCACCACATTTGAAGTTTATTTTTAGTGCTGCTGTTTGTCACTTGACTCCCAGGTCGACTCAGCCTAGAGTGGGCACCCGGTGCAGTTCCGGGAATTAAAGGCGGCCGGTATGATGCTGACCACATCACCCATTCTGTGCCGATTGGTCTATAAAAAATATAGGTCTAGCCCTATATGCCCTAAAGGAGTGGAAAATTGAACTTTACTTTTTTTTTTACTTACTATTTGACACTTATGCCAAAAGGACATATGCAAATTTCTGCTGCAAAAGGGTCACACTGAAGTATTCCTTTAAACACAACTGCACCATTGTCGAGAGATCTCAAAGTGCAACCCTTTGGGCGTAGTTAAGTTAGTTGCGGATCCTTTACAGGACGTTGCAGAACAAGCCCCGGCAATTTTTTGCTGTTGTGATCGTTCTAGGCCAATTGTACGCTCAGTAGTTTCCCATTGCCACTCAAAAGTAGGCTATTGATAATACTGTCGAAACTAACGCAAGACGGTCTGCTGCCAAATCGCCACCAGCTTGGATCGAACCCGGCACCGCGGCATTACGAAGCCAAGTTCGCAACGCCTAAACCACAGACACCGACTTTAGCGTAGTGCCAGACAATTATGTGTTATGCAAGGCCAGTCTGTGCGTGTACGCGTAAGTTCTGCCGCTGCGTGTTTTCTGTGTGTGGTTATGTATACATGTCCATTTTTCTTTTTCTTTTCCCCCTATGATTCATGTCTCAGGTATTAAGGGACATTAAGTGACTGGGAGAACCTTTATTCGGAGGAGAATCGAACAGTGGCAAATACCTGAATCTCCTTTCGACGGTTATATTAGGACACTCGATGTTAACGATGTAACATGTAGTCCATTAGGAGTTGGTTTCTTGAAATGTACAACATGAACACTTAGAAATTAAAACTAGTGAGGCGACCCCGCTAACCCATCCCCCCATAGAGGAACACTCCCTGTTTGAGAATAATGAAAGTCGTGAATTTGATTATCATCATCAATCAGCAAGTCCTTTACAGAACATCGCTCTCTTCACGGCACACCTGAAAGTATCCCTTTCCCTAGCTAGCTCTCCGGCCCCATGTGCTTTCAATGCCAATGCATCTTCAATGTCTTGTATCCATCTTCGCGGTGGTCTTCCTCTGCCTCGTCTTCCACAAACGGCATCCTCCATCACCGTCTTTTCCAAGCCACCATGACAACTAGATACATATTTTTCAAAAATGCATTTTTTTTCGCATGTGTTTTGAGAAGAAAGAGACCCGAGAACTCGGTAACGACTGTCAATATTTGTCAAAAGAGAACAAAGGCAAGGCAAACAGAGAAATACATCGATAAATACATTATTTGGATGGCGCGATAAAATAACACTGAAAAGATCCGTACATCTGAAATGGTGTGAGAATGCGAAACATGACCGCTTACGTTTATCGGCGCGGCACATAGTGATAATATGCTAGGCAAAGGTTGACCAGTGACTCAAACAGAGCAGCTTTTCTGTTAACAGGCACAGCGTAACCTAGATACGTCTGAGAATGTACAAAGAGTTGAAGCTGCTAGGTAAGGTTAGGGTTAGTTGCGTATCCTTTACAGGACGTTGCAGAACCAACTCCAGCAGCTCCTGGCTGTTGTGTGGTTTCTCTAGGCAATTTTACCTCCAGTAGTTTGCCATTGCTTCCTGGACGGTCGGCTTTCTTGATACCAATGTCGAAACCATGGCCCGCAGCTGGGATCGAAACTGGCACCCCGGCATTACGAAGCGTTCGCATCGACTTAGCCACAGAGCCGACAAGCTGTTGGTAGTACACTTATTATTCGACCATCCACTGTTATAGCTCAGTTATGCTAGTAGACAGAAAGTTGAATAAGCCCGGCTCTCTAGCGAAGTTGGCTAAACCGGATTGTGCGGTGACCGGGTGACGAACTCTTTGTGGTCCGGGTTCACTCCCGGGGGTAGGCAGAAAAGCCACATTTCTCCCAGAAGTACGGTATTTGCAATGGAATCAAGGCCGAAAGGTTGTGATATCTATAATACCGAGCCTAAGGGTTAACAACTCATGGCTTCTAGATACTAAACCAAACAAACAAAGTTGAATAAGGATGAGAAGTCATATAGCACGATCGAGAAAGAATGTCTTTGTCTTTTATGATCGATGCAAAAATGTCAGCCATATTTATATGGCAAGAAATTTAATGTTAAGTGTGATCATCAACATCTTATATTTTTTGCCACATAAAAAATTGAGATTTTGAGGTTTTGAACAACGGATCAACATCACGGCACAAGGGAAGTAACCCATAAGTGCTCGGTTCTTCTTCTAACTCAACCTGAGTCCGAAAAAGCTCAGCACAGTGCACAGGTTCTGTAGCACCGGCGAGGATCCTGAAATACTTTGGGTAGATTTTTAACTCCAAATTTTGTCCGGGCAGCACCGTTAGGCTACTCTTTTTGATTTCCAACTGCCACTCGATTTTTTACGTGCGCGACAATGCACACGGGCGTCCGATCTCACTACCCAGAGACCAGTGGGAATTACTATTAGTCCAGGTCCACGTGAAAGAATCCCAGCCCTTATCGGGGATAGAACCCAAAACCTTAAGCACTCGAGGCGGACACCATGCCTCGAGACCACGCAGTCCCCTAAAAAGAAAAAAAAAATGAATACTAGATTAATGAGATGGTTCCTACTGCTACAGCCATATTCTTTTACAGTGGAATATATTCCAGGAATAATGAATGTTGGAGCAGATTTTTTTCCCGTGGAATGCCTTTCATTTATGCAGCCGTTGTGTCGTGGTCTTCAATATGGCCGGTAGTTGGTTTACGTGTGAGCTGGTGAAATACCTTATGTTATAACCCGACGTGAGTATAGCTAACTTATTGTGCCCGAACTGGCTGGCTCTGCACATCTTGATTGAATTTGATGCATGATAAGGCAGACGTGGTTAGTGCCTTGTGGGAGAGCGTGTACAGTTCGGAGGAGCAGATGGATTACCACAGTCTGATGAGATTGATGCGGGGGGGGGGGGGGGGGGAAGAGAGGTTCTGGCAGATGCTCGAGGCATAGAGGAAAGGCAAGACAGTCGTTTTATCAGAATACTGCTGGCACCATTAGTATCGGAACTCTTCACTGGCTGCTGGAGATGGGATCGGAGATCTTATGGGAATGCCCCGTCTTCTGTGATGTCGGTTCTTGAGTCAACTCAACGCATTGTGTCCGACTACTTTCGTCAACGACAAACTATTTTTGTGTGGCTACTGTTGGCTTCGGCGGCTCTAGCTGCGTGCACATAATTCCGGATTGTTTCGGGACTAATTGTTTGTTTTTCATATGCGACAGTGAGAGACATTTCATTTGAATTTCACTGGCGCAGGAACGGAACAAGTATGGGGAAACCCGATTGCAGCGAAGTTGAAACCTCGACTAAGACTAAGACTAAGTACTCTGAAATTTAAATGGGCATTTAAAGCGAGAGGAGCGTCCGTACCCATATGGGACTACAGGCTAAAGCCATTTCAAGGGAACTTCAACGTTGATCTTCTCTAACAAGCCATGGTTTCCTAGTACTACATTTGTGTATTGACGAAATAACTGAGTTGAATGATAATATGCGAAACACACGATAGGTGGCAAAACGACTCACCCCAAACAACAAATGTAACTCACTAGCATCTGCACACTCGCATAGACGAATGAATCTTAAACTCCGTTTTCAACTGTAACTTCTTTGGTGGTTAAACGGGTATCTGAGATCCACCTTGTAAGTCTGAAGTCTAGATTGAGATTTAATAAATCTCATGATGATGTGATAAACCTTCAAGTAGCAGCGTGGAGGGATGTGGGGTGATGACGATGATGTTGAAATGGCTAGATGAAAACTAAGCCTGGATGGTCGGCACTCATTGTGACGTAGGACAAGTGTATGAGTGCAACCAAACGACGAGGTGTACAGCATTATAATCGAAAGCCGACACGTCATAGAAATTTGAACATCAGCATAGCGATGCAACGACCAAGTCTAGGGAACAATGAAGCAGGTATGATTTCCCCAGTGAACGGCGCGGACGGCCTTGAGCCCAGCCTGAGACCTGATGCCAATGGGTAACTGGGCAACCCAACAACAATGTAACCAACAACTTCAATGGAACTTCAACATTGACCTACTCAAACAAGCCATGGTCTCCTAGTACCACACTGGTGTATTGACGAATTAACTGACTTGAATGATAATATGCGAAACACATGGTAGGTGGCAAACCGACTCAACCCAAACAATAAATTAACTCACTAGCATCCGCACACTCGCAGAGACGAATCTTTAACTCCCTATTCACGTATACCATTAGCCATCAAGTACTATAGGTCAACAGCCGGACCTTGAAACATTAATGGTTTCTCCAAGAAGTCCATATGCAGCCCAATACTGATGAACACGTCTACGGGGTTACTTCATATTTATCCAGCAGTCACGCTGAGCTAAAACATTCGTATTCGATATTTGTAATAATTCTGCATCATGCAGATAGGCAAGGTACGCCCCTGGTGAACAAGCTGATTTCTCCGTGAGGTCCCGGGGTAAATCTTCCCTTAGGGTGAGCCTCACTAAGACATCCACGTCCTCCTCGTGGAACTTCTCGACTGCCATTGCTTCGGTAGGCATCACGTGCCTCTAAAGCCCAGCCTTGAAGCTGATATTCCTTTGAGATCCACCAGGCCGGACGACACGTACGCCTTCCTGAATTTCTTGGCAGCAACTGCTTCCAGCTGGATCTTCTAGCAACCATACGTTAGCTTGTGATGTCTTATTTGCCTAGTCAATTTTGGTGTGTTTTATTGCGCGATCTACACGTGACAAGGGGACACATTGATCGATCGAATGAACGAAAGGATCAGCTTTAGTGCATCTAGACTTATTCCGTATGGCTCGGTCTGTCACCTAAGAGAGGCTGTTCACCCGCCGACAGCTTCACAACAAGCATGCCATCTCCGAAACAGCTGCCCTCGAGAACAGAAGGCGGAGGTTCGAAACCGAACTCACGACTTTCAGAGAGCGAGGCAGACCCAGGCTTACCCACTTCGCTAGAGTCCCAATAAGTTTCCATATAGCATACTATTAATTACAAGACTGTTAAGTTATAGTTCAAGTCGAGAGGATGGTCTTCATTGCGCCGGGTTTTCACCCACATGGCTATGTCTCTGACCTCAAAATCGCTAGCCGCACTCAGAGCGAGTCGCACATAGTACGAACTCCGTAGCGCTAGCAACGATCACCAGGGATTCCCGTAAAAACTGAACTAGTGGACAGAACAACATGTCCGTGAAAAGCACCAAAGATCATCACATCATGACGACGTCGCCATAGGGACATCCCCTTACCCCCCCCCCCCCAAGTGTTTATGGGGCAGTCATTAATTTTTTTTTTTTTTTTTTGCGTGTTGTATCTCTTAGGAACTCTTTGGCCTCCTGGATATGGACCACATGCCGCAAGGGGCGGCTCAGGCGGAGAGTTTGGCCGTTGAGCTGACAGCTGGTGGCCTCAAGCCTGAAAATACTCGATACGTAAGTGAACCAAACACATACGGTATTTATGGTAGGAAAGCCAGAGGTCGACCATGCAGAAATATGGACAGCAGCTTTTTAAGAGATGTTTGTAAGTACTTTATATGAAGCGGACAGAAGGGCACCTTCCAGAGATCTCTTCCTGTCCTGACTCCAGGAGGCAGTCCAGGAGTAAAGAAAAGAAGAAACAGAAGAGGAATTATACATGCTAGTGGTCAGCAATTTTTGGCTCAAAGATTGCGAATGCAGATTCATAATCCTGGTATACAGGGATTCTAAATCAGCAGTAATCGGTAGCTTACTGCTTTGTGTTTACTGTAATAGTGACATGAGCGTTGAAATTATCAGACAGCAATGGCAAACTAGTGAGTGAACAATTGCCTAATCAAATCTCACACAGCCAACAAATGCTGGGGGTTGATTTGTGAGATCAAAACAAGATATTAACAATACCAGTGATTTCAGCTAAATCCATTGATAATCTACATACATTCCAGCTATATCTATTGATAATCTACACACTTTTCCAGCTTTATCCATATACGCAGATATCTAACTATATTCATTTATAATCTACACAACATTCCAGTTATATCCATGCGTAATGGGTAATCTTAAACTTCCAGCTAAATCCACTGATAATCTTTGGAAAATTCCAGCTATATCCATTGATTACTTCAGAAAATTGCAGCTATATTTGTTGACAATCTACACAGGCATGTAGCTATATCCATTGTAAATCTACACCTTGTCAGCTTTATCGACTGGTAACCTCAACGAACTTCTAGATTTATCCATTGATAATTTACACATCTAGATTTATGGACTGATAATCTACACAATTTTAGCTTTATTGATTGATAATCTACACAGACTTCTAGCTTTATTCATTGATAATATAGACATCTAGATTTATAGACTGATAACCTACACACTTCTAGCTTAATCCATTGATAATCTAGACATCTAGATTTATAGACTAATAATCTACACACTTCTAGCTTTATCGATTGATAATCTACACAGTCTATCAGCTGTATCGACTGATAATCTACACAGACTTCTAGCCTTATCCATTGATAATCTACAGACTTCTTGATGCATGACGTGCGTGTGTTTTGTTTAAAATCCACGACAGGTTCTCAACAAATTTAACAGAGAAAGCAAAGGTGCCATTGACTTTCTGGATTTTGTGACCTACATCCCTTTGTTTGTGGAGATCCATAAACGAATCATCCAAGATCCACTCAAGGCAGACCTGGATTTGTAATCAAATCAAATTTTAATATCTGTATGCTATGAAATAAAACAGTTGTCATAACTTGTGTCGGATTGAACCAGAGCAGACTGAATTGTTAAGTGCTTTTGTTATCGTGTGGATAGACCCAAGACATCATCTATTCATCGCCCTGTACTATTTTGATCGTTTATCTTCACCAACGTCGTCATCATGATCATCATCATCATCATCATCATCATCATCATCATCATCATCATCATCATCATCATCATCACCATCATCAAAGATTAGCCAAGCCTAAGACTGGTTTTGCATTCAGTTGTCCCTGTTACATTATTCTATGGTTTTGATTAAAGTAACGATTTCCCATGTCAGTTTCGATACTCCATTGTGGGGAAAACAAGAATAGACCTACTACCTTCCCAACAAGCATGTCACAGAAGTCGACTATTTGAGGACTTTCTTCGAAATCAGAGTACATCAACCCGAACGGCAAGGAAGAACCAACCAAACAAAAATAAGCCAGTAAAACGGGTGTACACGCAAAACTAAGTAAGACCTTGGCATAAAGCCAAAGTCTCAATGGACGAACAACCAAGACTTTCCGCCGGAGATTACATCCGTTAAATAAAGAAGAAGAAAAAATAATGAGCAAGGTTAGATAGGTTCAAGACTGGATTCGGTTTCAGTTGCTCATGTCACTCCACTCTAATGATTTTTATTATGATCATTTTAGTTTCCAGTCAAAAAAACTTGAAAAGATGTATGAAAGCGATGAGCATGTTGCACCCACGTTCTGAAACAGGACTAAGGCCTGTAGATGGACAAACACCTAGAACCTTCTCCTGTTGTCTACAGACGTTGAACACGAAGAAAAAAAGAAGAAGGATTTTATTTTTGTCCCCGACAGAACCCACCATCTCCCCCCCCCCCCCAACTCCCACCCCCAAATTCATAACGTTACTGTGTATTCGAAACCTGTCCTCGCCCAGGGTTATGCAGCAACATCTCATTCAGCTGTTTACAATGGTTTTAAATCGGAACACTCTGCCACTTGATAAAGTAGTAGATGAGTCGATACACTTGGCACTAATAAACCAGACCATAAATGTAACCTAATGCTGCTGAACGCCGTCAGTTTTAAATTTATCGTCCTAAGTCATGATGACATACTCTGTGGGTGAATGGGCATAGTGTCTCCCAAAACAAGCATGTCGTAAACGGCTGATAAAAAGCAGCTTGTTAAAATCGAATGTGTTGGGCCAAAAAGAGCAGATACCACAGCCTAGCCCTAAATGACAAAACAACATGTGAGCCACTATTTTAAGGGTCAAGGAAGAGGAGGGGGAGGAAGAAGACGACGAAGAAAAATTCAAAGAAGAAGAAGAAGAAGAAGAAGAAGAAGAAGAAGAAGAAGAAGAAGAAGAAGAAGAAGAAGAAGAAGAAGAAGAAGAAGAAGAAGAAGCAACAGAAGTAGAAGAAGACGAAGAAGAAGGGGGTGGTGATGATGATGATGATGTCACACATTCTATAGGTTAGTTAAACATAGTTGCTTATAAATTATGTCCGTTTCTGGACTAACCCCAGCAGTTGTTGATTGCGGGCAATTTTAGTCTGCAATTTTATATTCTGGGGTTTCCCACCGAAATCTTCATTGTCAATGAGCATATTGGTCACCAATGCTTATTTTATCTCCCCGCATGGGTTTCGGCGTCCAGCTTGAACGAAAATATGAATAGACCCACTGACACCCAGCAGATGATGTTATAAAAAGGAGTGCTTTATTGATATCCTACCCCAAACTGGGAAAATCCTAAGGTCACGAGACAGTCTAATATTTAAGGGGGTGGTAGATAGGCTAGTCGTGGGACCTAGGCTGCACTCTCTAGTGGGAGGTAGGTGGGTTGGGGTTAGGGCCAGTTCTAGATGTTTTGAGGTCTTTAAACGTATAAAAAAGCTGGGAATCCCAGTCTTACCACCCTCTGCAATGTTTGACTATCCTGTGGCGTCATCTAGGGTAAGATAATAAACCTGTAATTTTGCTGAACGTGTGGTCTATCCAACGACAGCGTCTTTTCATTATCTTGTGGTCCACTTGAACTTGTTTTAGTGATTCTATCATACAATTTAATTCCCCACGTGTGGAATGTTGCAAATATCACATAGTTCTAAAACTCACAACATGTCAACTGACCTTTTTATGAGCCAACACAGACGAATAAGAAATGTATATAGTTATCCACATGGAAGCAGGGCTGTTTGCTGTCAAATTATCGGCAGCTGAAGACAAACTGGTTTGTCGGAAATATCAGACTTCACTAATAATCTCTTAGGCACAGATTGATTGCACACATGTCAGTGGGCATGATTTTGAACTTTGGTTCAATGACACACGAGACACAACCCAGAAAATTACAGATTTTGTCCAAGGACAGATGAGTGACAACTCAGGCAGATCTCAATTTTTATCCAAGGTCACATGAATCGCAGCTCACGAAAACAAAAAAATTAGGTCAAGGACACATAAATCACAACTCATGAAAATGAAAAGTTTAGGTAAAGGACACATAAATCACAACTCACGAAAAAAGTAAAGGTTACGTCAAGGTAACATAAACATAAACTCATGAAAATTAAAAGGTTAAAACAAAGACGCATAAATCACAACTCATTAAAAAAATATAGGTCAAGGCCGATCTGCCCCTCTCTGAGAGACTTGGAAAAGGTATAAATTCTGTGAACTCGCTGAATAAATTATAAACACTTACCTTTCGCTTATCTTTTACTTTATCGTATTTAAAGTCAACAGTGCGTATCAAGTTCTTCCGGTTTTCTTTCATGTGCTGATTATTGCATCCTGTTGCTTCATCGTTTGTCTGAGGTATGTATTTAGGCCATTCAAAGAAGACATCTGACCTCTTCTGGTATTTGGTTTACGTATTAGCCCTACCAGCTGCTTATGACTAAAAAATAAAGCCGTTACAACTGCCGTTTTGTAATTTTCTGTTCCCCTCTGGTAAACTGTTCTTCAAAAATACAAAGCGGGAAGTAAAACGGCGCACTTGCACAGACGCGCCGATTACTAGACGTTTGTCTCGAGAGAACGGACAAGCCAGATGAGATGTTTGGTGCAGAAGTGAACTGTGACAACTAATCATTCCCGTGAATGGCGGATGGCCTTACCCTAACCACATCCTGGGACAGCGACACGGGATTACTGTCCTGGACGTTGATTTGCCTGATCAGAGTTTCATCATTTCAATTTCAGACCAGTATATCAAGTGAGCGTCGGCTCTGTGGCTTAGGCGTTACGAACGCGCTTCGTAATGTCGAGGTGCCAGGTTCGATCCCTGCTGCGGGCCATGCGCCTTACGTTGGTTTCGACATTATGGTATCAAGAAAGCCGACCGTCCAGTTGGTTCTGCAACGTCCTGTAAAGGATACGCAGCTAAACTAAGCAACGAAAAAAAATGTGTATGATTGGGGGTTGCATTAAAGGGTCGCCGGATTAGGAAGGTTGAGAAAGTGCTGGGTTGGTTTTGCAACGTCTTGTAAAGGATACGGAGTTGTCGGCTCGGTGGCTAAGTCAATGCGAACGCTTCGTAATACCGGGGTGCAGGGTTCGATCCCATCTGCGGGCCATGCGCCTTGCGTTGGTTTCGACAGTGGTATCAAGAAAGCCGACCGTCCAGTAGGCAATGGCAAACTACTGGACGTAAATTTGCCTAGAAAAAAACACACAACAGCCAGGAGCTGTTGAGGTTGGTTCTGCGACGTCCTGTAAAGGACACGCAACTAACTAAACTTTGTCATTGCTTTCTGGAGGGTCGGCTTAGAACCTAAGACTGGGGAGGGGGGGGCGGCGATGAGATTTTATATCCCTTAATGGAGCATAGGCCCTCAACCAACTCACGTCAAGTGTTTCTATTCTTCGCTATTACACGCAGCTCCCGCATGTCCTTCCCATCTTCTTAATCTAACTCTCTAGTTCCCTTCTCTAATTTTTTTCTTCCTTTTTTTCTATGCCCCTGAGGGTTCCAGTGCATAGACATTCTAGTTATTTTGTTCTCAGGTTTTCTCAACGTGTGGTCTATCCAACGACAGCGTCTTTTCATTATCTTGTGGTCCACTTGAACTTGTTTAGTGATTCTATCATACAATTTAATTCCCTTTGTTCTGCGCAGGCATCCGTTAGTGAATTTTTGTAGGTTATTAGCAACTGTTTCAGTTCTGTTGTGTTTCTGCTCCATACAACGGTACTGGTTTATCATGAGAATTAAACGTTTTAAATTTAGTATTATTTAAATTTCTGTTGACCCCCACACATTCCCAAGTACAATGAAAGCTTCTATTGCATGTTGTACTCGTACTTTAATATCTCTATCAGTTCTCCCATCTTTATCTACATTATTTCCCGGCTCTCTAGCGTAGTTGGCTAAACCGGATTGCGCGTTAAGCGGGCGACGAACTCTTCGTGGTCCGGGTTCATTCCCGGGGGTAGGCAGAAAAGCTACATTTCTCCCAGATTTACGGTATTTAAAATGAAATCAAGGCCGAAAGGTTGCGATATCCATAATACCGAACCTAAGAGTTAACAACTCATGGCTTCTAGATACTCAAACAAACAAACAATCTACATTATTACTCAAAAAGATTTGTGGCTCTACGTTTTGAAGTGCAATACCATCAGAAGGAAACAAATATTTGCCTGATTTATTCTCATTATCTTTGTGTTTACCTAGTTGTGATCTTGTATCAAGCATAACTAATTTATCTTGCATCTGATTCCGTGAGTGGGACAGCAGAGAACTATCATCATAGGGCACTACAATTAACTGTGTGTGTTATCATCATCATCATGTAGCAGGTCCTTTGCAGAACGTCGCTCTCATCACAGTCTGATAAAAAAAAAACTCGGTCTCTCGCCAGTTCTCCAACCTCATATACCTCCAGATACTCAAGGAGTCACTTATATGCTGTGCCCATCTTTGCCCCTCCTTCCTGGTACCATGCCTTCTGCTATAAATTTTTCCAATCCGTCGTGGTGCTTGATATGACCAAAATATTTCAGCTTCTGAGGCAGGATGCTGTTTATTAGCCAATCTTCCTTGATGTTCAGATCTTTTAAGATGTCAGTATTTCTCATTTTCTTTGTCAAAGATATTCTGAGAATCTTTCTATAGCATTTCAGCTCAAACGCCCCTATTCTCTTTCGTAAGGACTGAGAGATAGTCCACGACTCACACCCGTATGTAGCCACAGAAAAGATGCATGCTCTTAAAATTCTAATTTTTATCTCCTTGCTGGTGCTTAACCATAGACGTCTAAGGCTGTTCACTCTTTGCATTGCTATGGCCATCCTTCTTTTAATTTCTGTCAAACAGTCTCCATTGCTGTTTATTATAGAGACTAGCTTTTCAAAGTTTGTGACATTTTCAATTTCTTCACCATTTATTGTTATTTGTGGGTGACAGCCAGTTTTATCTGTCAACATTATTTTCGTTTTCTTTAAATTCAAGAACAGATTTTGATCTTCACTGTGCTTTTGGGCAGTCAATATTAAATGTTCTATTCGTTTTTGTTATAATTATTAAAAAGCCAAGTTTTATGTCAAAAAAGAATCCTTAGTAGTTACAACACTTGGCTGTCGGACTAAAAGTCCTGTTTTTAAATATGCAGTGGTCGAATTTGTCTACAAAAACCCTGGCAGATCCAGCCTAAATAGATACCAAGTAAAAGTCAAAGGAGCTTCCCTTTGTGGCTTATCAGGCCCCATTGTAGGGACAAAAAAAAGGAAAGACCCACTGCCCCCAAAAAGCCTATTGTCAAATTATAGGGAAAAAAGAATAGACCCACTGCTCCCTAAAAGCCTCTTGTCCCATTGTAGGGACAAAAGAATAGACCCATTGCCCCCTAAAAGCCTATTGTCCCATTGTAGGGACAAAAGAATAGACCCACTGCTCCCTAAAAGCATATTGTCCCATTGTAGGGACAAAAGAATAGATCCACTGCTCCCTAAAAGCCTATTGTCCTATTATAGAAACACAAGAATAGACCCACTGATCCCTAAAAGCCTCTTGTCCCATTGTAGGGACAAATGAATAGACCCATTGCTCCCTAAAAGCATATTGTCCCATTGTAGGGACAAAAGAATAGATCCACTGCTCCCTAAAAGCCTATTGTCCCATTGTAGGGACAAAAGAATAAAGCCACTGCTCCCTAAAAGCATATTATAATAGTTGACTAATTAGGAGTGTTTCTTTCGAAGTCAGAGTGCATCTGCATGGGAGGTGAGAAACTAACAGTCTGCATACAAATAAGTGAGATCTGTAAAATTCATGTGCACGCAAAAATCAGTTTCTTTAACAAGACTGAAGTCCAGAAGTGGATGAACAACCAGAACTTTTCCTCAGAATTTACAGTTGGTGTTGGGAAGATGAAGAAGAATAAAAGAAGTCTAGGAAAGTAAAGGTGGCTTTAGTGACGTCAGCTACATCACCCATTTAGTGCCCGGTGGGCTATACAAATATAAGTCTAATATCCTATAGCTGATGGGGCACTGGCATAAAAAGAGTCCTTGACTTTATGTTATCATTTGTTAACTTTTATGCTAGGTTATGTTAAGTTATCATATTTAAGTTATCATATGCTATGTTATCACATGTTAAGGTATGTTATATCAAGTTATCATGTATTAAGTTATGTTAAGTTATGTTATCCCAATCAACGTCCCTGCAAATTGGGCATCGCTTGCTTGCTCAGTCCTCCGATGCCGCAGCCACTCTAAGATAACTCTACTGATTGTTCTTATGAGAAATTGGTTATAGTATCTGCTTCTCGAAGACAGCACAGACATGCTTCACCAAGCTCAACTCCTAGGTTACACAATGTTGTTAGCATCGGAGATTCAGCATTATCTCCCAGCCTTGTCTGTACAGCGTTGATAATATGAGCCCTGTCGATGGTTCTTCCTGTTTGCACTGGTGCAGTACTTGCCAACCTTGTCTGTACAGTATTGAGGATGTGCCCTGTCGATGGTTCTTCCTGTTTGCACTGGTGCAGTACTTGCCAACCTTGTCTGTACAGTGTTGATGATGTGCCCTGTCGATGGTTCTTCCTGTTTGCACTGGTGCAGTACTTGCCAACCTTGTCTGTACAGTGTTGAGAATAAGCCCTGTCGATGGTTCCAATGGTTCTTCCTGTTTGCACTGGTGCAGTACTTGCCAACCTTGTCTGTACAGTATTGAGGATGTGCCCTGTCGATGGTTCTTCCTGTTTGCACTGGTGCAGTACTTGCCAACCTTGTCTGTACAGTGTTGATGATGTGCCCTGTCTACGGTTCTTCCTGTTTGCACTGGTGCAGTACTTGCCAACCTTGTCTGTACAGTGTTGATGATGAGCCCTGTCGATGGTTCTTCCTGTTTGCACTGGTGCAGTACTTGCCAACCTTGTCTGTACAGTATTGAGGATGTGCCCTGTCGATGGTTCTTCCTGTTTGCACTGGTGGCAGTACTTGCCTGCTTGTTGGCTCTTTCATTTCCATTACCACTTTACTTATTTATGTATTAGTATCTGATGGTTCAAACACGACCGGCCCCAGCTGACAAGCCGTGCTGCTGATGTCACCGGGTCGGGCTGGCGATGTGTTAACCAGTGGTTCTCAAACAAGAAATAAATTAATTTTTTTACAGTGGCAAGGGAAGACAACTTCAATTTTAATGTTCAAGTATCTACATGCCTTCTTTAATAATTTCACAATTTTTAGCCGACTTTTCTTGATTATTGCCCCGGCACCTCAGGCAGCCTCTGCACCCAGTTTGAGAACTGCTGCTTTAACCAATTGCTAGCCCGACCCAGTGACCTCAGCAGCTGGTCGTGGTTCAAATTAGTGTTCTAATGACCAGGAGATGCAACAATGACATTAAAATGAACATAACAGTTTGTTTTCATAACTAAAGCAGTGACATGCTACTAGCAAATAAACAAATAAATTAGAACAACGACCTGTTGATCTTCGTCTTTATTCTTCCTTAAATATGAAAATATTAAGCACTGCTCGAGAATCTGGAAAATGTGAAAAGACCAAATTCTTGAACAATCTGTAACAAAAGTGCATAGGTTTAATTAAATGCAGTTCAACCATCTTGCATCCTCATACAACAAGTATACCCTCTTCTCGAGACCATGGTGCACATTTGACCCCTACAATGCATGTGTTTGAGCAAGTTCATACCAGTCTAATTACTGTAAACATGCTAAATATATGCTTTGAGCCTCTGACTGTTTTTCAACAAACTACAACTGCTCCCTAAAAGCCTATTGTCCCAATATAGAGACAAAAGGATAGACCCACTGCTCCCTAAAAGCCTATTGTTTCATTGTAAGGACAAAAGAATTGACCCACTGCTCCCTAAAAGCCTATTGTCCCATTGTAGGGACAAAAGAATTGACCCACTGCTCCCTAAGAGCCTATTGTTTCATTGTAGGGACAAATGAATAGACCCACTGCTCCCTAAAAGCCTATTGTCCCATTGTAGGGACAAAAGAATAGACCCACTGATCCCTAAAAGCCTATTGTCCCATTGTAGGGACAAAAGAATAGACCCACTGATCCCTAAAAGCCTATTGTTTCATTGTAGGGACAAATGAATAGACCCACTGCTCCCTAAAAGCCTATTGTCCGATTGTAGGGACAAAAGAATAGACCCACTGCTCCCTAAAAGCCTATTGTCCCATTGTAGGGACAAAAGAATAGACCCACTGATCCATAAAAGCCTTTTGTTTCATTGTAGGGACAAAAGAATAGACCCACTGATCCCTAAAAGCCTATTGTTTCATTGTAGGGACAAATGAATAGACCCACTGCTCCCTAAAAGCCTATTGTCCCATTGTAGGGACAAAAGAATAGACCCACTGCTCCCTAAAAGCCTATTGTCCCATTGTAGGGATAAAAGAATAGACCCACTGATCCCTTAAAGCCTATTGTTTCATTGTAGGGACAAAAGAATAGACCCACTGCTCCCTTAAATAAGGCTGAATAAAAACTTGACATTTGTTTACATTATTATTATTTTCTTATAATAACGTGATTATTAAGGGGTTGCCTGCCAAATTTGAAAAATGTACATCAGTTACTGAATTACAAATTTTTAAAGTTGGGAACAACTTTTGGAATGGACTATAGAGTTGTTTTTGTGGCAGATAGGTCCTGCTTTGTGATTCTGACTTTGCTACCAACGCATCAGCTGAGGTTTATACTGGCATGGCAGGTGTCGTGCGCCCTAACTGTAACTATATTACTAGGTTAGGTTTATAATGGCGTGGTAGCTGTCGTGCACCCTAACTGTAACTATATTACTAGGTTAGGTTTATAATGGCGTGGTAGCTGTCGTGCACCCTAACTGTAACTATATTATCAGGCTCAACAGGATATTTGGTGTTTGTTCCACTTTGGACTGACACCTGGAGTGTAGATAATCAAGTCTCTATGGCGTCAAACTTTTCGGTAGCAGTTTCAGAAAGAAGGAAAGGCTGCAGCTAAAACATTGAATCTGTAATTAAACTTCTTAGTCAAAGTTCAACAGAGTAATCTCTTGGTATTAACTTAACAACTGTCACCCCTTTTTCATCCTTTTTTGGAGTTCCAGAAGGGTGTACATCTGATCCGATAATCGCATATAACTGTGAGAGTTGTCTGTATATTCGGCTTCCAGTTATCGCCAGTCAAAGCTGGCTTCTTTTATTACAAAAATGGGGGGAAAAAAGAGTGATTAAAAATGAAAATAAAAAATAATCTCTCTCCTTTTCTGTTTTTAAACTATAGCTGTTCCCAATGTCTAACCACCTTTTAAATGTAGATTGTTTTGTTTTGTTTCAATCTCTACTCTTGGTCTATATTAAATGCAGATTGTTTTGTTTCATAGCTTTCAATCTCTTATCTTGGTCTATCTGTGATCTGTCCCATTTTTGTTTTACTATACAAAGATGACAAAAATTTATAATTCTTGCCTTCCACAATATTTCATCTAGTCAAAATTATCCAGTTTAGTTTTTACTACTTGTTTCCAGTAAATAGTTTGATTATTTTTAGAACTTTCCAAAATAATTTCTGACAGTTTGATCAAATAATAATCTTTTGGTTTATCAAATGATGAAAGAAAGACTTTACAAAATCTATTACTCAGTGTAATTATACAGCAATGCTTGAATCATTTTAAAAACATTACATTTCAAAACAAGGTTATGAAAATAGGTTCATTGTAGTATTTAATACATTTCTTTGTACAGAGTAAGTCTCTTGCCCGGATACTCCATCCCTAAAGGTTCAATAGATTTACATTGTTCATCCCTCACTGCTGGGTTGAATTTTTCGCTAGTCTCACTTCAATTTATAAATATACTTTGTTCATTTTTCAATTCATTATTTGAACATTCCACCGCTGTAGGTTCGGCTTATAACAGAACATTGTTTACCTTTATTTTCTGGGTTGAACACTTCTCCTCTCATTCAACTTGATATTTATTCACAGTATTTTGTTTGAACAGTTCACTCCTCTTAATTCAATTTATGACTATACTCTGTTTATTTTCAGGTGCTTTTATGAATATTCCATCTTTGTATGCTTAACTCTTACAACTAAACGTTGGTCAACCTTATTACATTTCTGGTTCGAACAATGAACTCTCATTCAACTTATATAACTATAAATGGTTCATTCTAAGTTGCTTGTTTAAACATCTGACTCCTGTTATTTCAACTTATAATTATAGATTGTTCATTCCTAAACCGAATTTTTAAAAATTCAGGTTAGAACTACTGACTGTTCATTCTCAGTTGCTTGTTCCAATAGTTCCCTCCTGTTAGTTCATGTTCAATTTATAGTTACAAATTGTTCATTCTCAACCTTATCTTTACATTCCACTCTTGTATGTTCAGCAAAAAACTACTAATTGTTCATCATTGTCTGTTAACAACCCACTGAACTGTGACTAAGAAGCTTAATGATGACTGGAAGGGGAAAAACATACACAGGCATAATCAGATGCTTTCTTCAGGAGCCTTAATCAACAAAAGCCACAACAAAGGGGAAATGGTTCTGATTATTCTGAAGAATATCCCATTTGTTGTTTTAGCTTTTGTTGACAAGGGCTGCTGCGTTTTTGTTTTCCTCCCTTTTTTAGGCTTTTTAATCAAAGTTCAGTGGCTAATTTATTTGACACCAGCTTGACTGTAATAGATTAACAAATTTTAACACGTGGACTTGGACTTCTAGTAATTCTCCCTGGTCTCTGGGTAGTGAGATCAGACGCCCGTGTGCATTGTTGCACACATAAAAAATCCCTTGGCAGTTGGAAATCGAAAAGAGTAGCCTAATGGCGCTGCCCGGGCAAAATTTAGAGGTAGAAAATCTACCCAAAGTATTTCAGGATCCGCACAGGTGCTACAGAGCCTGTGCACTGTGCTGAGCTTCTTCGGACTTGAGTTGGAAGAAGAACGGAGCACTTATGGGTTACTACCCGTGTGTCATGATGTTCAAAACCTCAAAATCTCACAAAAAAGACTTTTTTTTAAAATCACTTCTGGATTTTCATTCTCAGTTGCTTGTTTAAGCCAACCTGCTTATCTGCATATACATTTACTTTGCTTCAAGATGAGATTTTTACTTTCTGAACCAGTGCATATAAACTGCCACACATACTTTCTGAACCAGTGCATATAAACTGCCACAAGTACTTTCTGAACCAGTGCATATAAACTGCCACACATACTTTCTGAACCAGTGCATATAAACTGCCACACATACTTTCTGAACCAGTGCATATAAACTGCCACAAGTACTTTCTGAACCAGTGCATATAAACTGCCACACATACTTTCTGAACCAGTGCATATAAACTGCCACAAGTACTTTCTGAACCAGTGCATATAAACTGCCACAAGTACTATCTGAACCAGTGCATCAAATGTGTCCTCAGTATTTTCTAATCTAGTCTTAGTCGAGGTTTCAACTTCACTGCAGTCGGGTTACCCCACACTCGCTCCATTTCTTTGCCAGTGAAGAAAATCAAATGAAATGTCCCTCACAGTCCCGTTTGAAAAACTGGTCAACAGACAATATGTCACTGCAAAGCCCAGAAATATGCGCACACAGTAAATGCATATGGCAGTTTCTAGAGACACCAAAGCCAACAGTCACTGCCAGAAATGCAGTTTGTCGTTGATGGAAGTAGTTGGGCATGATAAGTTGGCTATAAAAAACGTAGAATTATTACATAAGGTTTTTTATTAGGTCACTCATACACCAGCTACCGGCCATGAGAAAACTGCTGCACAAATGAAAGGCATCCTCATGAAAAACACAGCTCACAGGGCTGCACCAAGCACTAAACTCAGTAGTTCAGGCAGCGAAACCGTAATCTAGTGTATTACCTTTGTAAAATTTACTTTCCAGACACCGACTAAAAATTTTGATAAGCACTTTCCAGATTACCTCACAGTGGTTTGTTAGATAGGATAATGCCATTTGAAAAAAAAAATGCATCATAAATTTTGTGTAAGAAAAAAAAAATGTACATAATTACAACAATGGAAGCATAAAAGTCTGTGGGAATAACCAGTGGAATTATAATAATATCAACAAACATAACTCAACTATATACAAACAAGAAATCTGATAACTGTTCCAGCTTATGTCAAAATAAAGTGCAACAAATATGGTATGCTGACTGACATTCTACCCCACCAGGACATCACACAAAGAGCCACCATGTGGGTGAGGATAACCATGGAGAGGTCCCGGAGACTGCGTTCAGCCTTAAGGCCATATTTATGGCCAGGCTATATTACGGCCCCTGGGAAAGCCAGAGTAGGGCTTCAAATAATGAAACATTTCATCCTAAAAAGAACGAAAAGTATGAGAACAAGGTATGCTGACATCGTGCAAATAAATAAATACAAACTCTACTTACTGCAAAGATGATAGTGGCATATCCCTATATATATATATATATGAAACTTTTTAATGCTTTCTGGCATGTTAAAAATATAGACCAATCAGCATTCAGCGGGTGATGTGGTCAACATTGTGCCGGCCACCTTTACCTGGTACCCATTTAAGGCCGGGTAGACTTTCTGAAAATGTCTGGTTTCCTCTGGACAAGAATGCACAACCTTTCAAGCGACTGACTAGCCACAACAATATATTGGCTCTGCGTTTAACTAGCAAGATTTCAAAATCTCATATTGCCATCCCTTGGCCCTCTGATGCTAAACCATGTGGCAGTGAAAGAGCTAACAAAGCAGAAAACTAGCTTGTTAGCAAGTAGCTAACTTTGTACAGAGGGGCTGGAGAATTATCATGCCTTGGCCCTATGAAGCTAAACCATGTGGCAGTGAAAGAGCTAACAAAGCATGGAATTAGCTTGTTAGCAAGTAGCTAAACATATTACAGAGGGGTTAGAGAATTATCATGTCTTAGCCCTGTGAAGCTAAACCGTGTGGTAGTGAAAGAGCTAACAAAGCAGGGAACTAGCTTGTTAGCAAGTAGCTAACTTAGTACGGAGTTAGAGTTACCATCCCTTGGCCCTGTGAAGCTAAACCATGTGGCAGTAAAGTTGCTAACAAAGCAGGGAACTAGCTTGTTAGCCAGTAGCTAACTTAGTACGGAGTTAGAGTTACCATCCCTTGGCCCTGTGAAGCTAAACCATGTGGCAGTAAAATTGCTAACAAAGCAGGGAACTAGCTTGTTAGCCAGTAGCTAACTTATTATTGAGAAGTTAGAGAACAGGACTGGTGTAGCCTTCACAGGTGCATTTATTATAACTTTTTTGAAGGTTGAACAAGGTATATGGGACTGCCTTGTTTAACCTGCCATTGATACTGAGATTTCTAATGTCAGGATAGAATTGTAAAACCTTTAAGTAGCATTTTGTAGGGGACTTATTGATCAGTTGATCAATTTCTGGGGTTGTAGTAGCTAAATGCTGACTAAGTGGTCATATAAGATTACCAGTCATGACAACAAGCTAGATGTTTTAAAGGCCTTTTGGGAACAAATGAACACTGTGGAGACACAACTAGATCATCATAGACTAAATCAGTGATTCCAACCTTTCCAAAGCTACGATCCTTTAACTCTTTGAGTCCCAGAGGGTTTAGCATTACAGGTCCAAGGGGTAGTCAAGAAAGACATAAAATCAGCGCATCTTGCGTTCATTGGGCTTCTAGATAGGAATCTATGAACGTATGATGCATTCCTTGGGACTCAAAGAGTTAATACAGTTTCTCATGTTGTGGTGACACCCAACCATACAATTATTTTCATTGCTATTTCATAAGCTGAAAGAATGTGTGTTTTCTTATGGTCTTTGGCGACCCCTGTGAAAGGGTTGTTCGACCCAAAATAGGGTTGCGACCCACAGGTTGAGAACTGCTGGTCTAAAGAGAATAGAACACCGGGCAGTGACCATGGGATCTGGCCAATGCTCAACATTCAGAAGACAGCAAGACAGACATAAATCAGAGTGCACTGGCATCAACGGAATTAGGAACTCTGCTTTGGTTGAAGACGGGGACAGAATCCTTATTTGGATGTCCTTAGTGTGATTCTTAACTCAATAAGATTACAAGCAGGATGGGAACAAACTCTTAGTTACTGCTGCTTAAGTCACTGGCACCATGTAGATAGGTCAGTTCCATTGAGGACTGTTTGCAGGTCAGGTCAGGTCAGGTCAGGTCAGGTCTTGGTCAGATATGACTGAGCTGCTGTATAACAGTAGCCGGCACCACGTGTATTCTGTTACACCAAGTGTTAGGCAGCATATATCAAACCTGACATCCCATATTGTATCCCAGACTGTATTGACAGCATAGAGGATACTGCAGTTATTACCACATATTCATAAAATAAATCTCCCTCACAACAAATACTAACTGTAATGTATTAAAATTACAAGTCTTCTTCTTTTGCTCGCTAAAATTACCAGTGAAGTTAAGCAAGTAAAAATTAAAGTACCCTCTTTACCCTCATTAGGGATTAAGAAGAGTGTGCGTGTGCGTGCATATGTGGGGGAGGGCAGGCATCAGGTGAGCTATAAACAATTTTTAAATAGGATAAAAAAAATCATGGAATCGTGTTCTATGCAGCGATTTGTTTGTGGAATGCAAATTCTGCTAGGCAACAATTTCAGTAATCCCATTACACTTGTTCACATTTTGAAGTAAATTAAACTGAAAAATCCATTTTCAATAAATTTTCATGTTCTTATTCTTCTTCTTTCTCTACTCCTAGAATGTTTTGCAGCATCAAGGCAGGAAAAGATCTCTCAAACGAGCCCTTCTCTTCGCTTTGTACATTGTACTTTTCACTGTCAATATTCTGCATGGTCTGCCTCTGGATCTGTTACCTGTATCTGTATAACATTGCTCTCTGTGGTGCCCTGTCTGTCATCAAGCTAGTTACATGGCCAAAGCATTGGATCTGTTATCTGCCGAAAAAGTTCAGTATTGGTTCTCTGCCAATTCTCCTCCTGATATCATCGTTCCTAAGTTCATCTTTCCTATGCTTTCATTTACCCTTTTCAAAACGCTTTCTTTTCAATGTATAGGGTCGCCAATGGGGTTGCCACTCAAAAAGTGGTGGTAACTGCTGAGCTAGTTTGTTTTAGAGTGTATAGTAGTGCTGGGGATGGAGAAGCAGCTGGAGATAACTCCTAGCTAAATGATTACGTATGAGGAAGGTGTGTTCATACTCCCATCAAGTTACTTACATAGAGGCTTAATCTTAAATGAAAAAAAAAATTTTTTTTAATGCAAGGAGATTTTATGTACACATAAAAATTATCATCTAGCCAAAAGAGTTTATGTACACATAAATCAGTGACTAAACAAACATAATGCAAACCACACAAAAAAAAAACTATCTACACTCAAATAGTGCAAAGTCCTTGGATTCAACTGGGATACAAGAAGTCTCTTGGTTGTTAAACAAGCTAGCCATGAGTCAAATTGATATTTTCAAAACTATTTTCATTGACTTGGTTTATAAAATTGTACATAAAACCAAAAAAATGCAGTCCAAATGTGTATAATAATTGTACAAAATGTGAAAAATACAGAATATGAACTCTACTGATTCAATTCCTGGCACTTTTTTTTACTCTACCAGTTATCTTTCTTTCTTTATCTTTGTTTAAAATTTAAATGTTTTAATTTCGGTGTGGTCATAAGTGCGGACGTTTGTAAGCGCAGACGGTCGTAAGTGCGGATGGTCGTAAGTGCGGATGGTCGTAAGTGCGGATAAATAGTCGTAAGCTGCATAGATCATAAGTTGAGGGACAAGGTGTATAGTAATTATGTCAGTGCAAATGTTACAAAGTACCTTGTTCATCTTTTGTGCACCCTTGATTTTTATGAACATTTGTCTGAAAAACAGTTGAATGTATCAGTCAATCAATCAATCAAGTGCCCTCTCTAAATGAAAGAAGTCTCATTTATCAGGTCTTGATGAATGAAAGAGAATCACTGACAGTGAATATGTTTCACAATCTTCAACCTACTAGATTTCAGCAGTGTGGCAGGTTATGGAGGGGAAAAAAGGATTGCAATTATAGCTTTTGAACAGTGATATGAGAGTTGCACTGTGGAAGAAACTGGGATCTCACAATTTTCCTGAAAATGGCAGTGAATGCAAATATACACTATAGCTAATCTCAGTTGGGGAGAAGGCACACATTTAAAAACAAAAATCAAAAGTTTTTCAAAGCTTCAACTAAGACCTCAAAATAAACTCACATAACTGATAAACAAAACAAATAACTGTGATTAAAAGTATCATTAAAAAACAGTCTAAACTAGAAGCAGATCTAGTCAGCTTTCCAGCAGAACAATCAAGCATATCAAAATAAACATTGTGGATAAAAGGCCTTCATCAGAATACATTACAAATAGACAACTTAATTAAACACAAACACGTAAAATAACTTTGCCTTTTAGTGACCGACGGTCAGATTTTACAGAAAATAAAATTTGGCTGAACTTGAAAAGTGACCAATTTTAGTATGTGACTGAAAAGATAAATGATGAGTTAAGATAATCTAACAGTTTATATAATGTGACTGACAGATCAGTTATGACTAAACATGAACTGAGACCAATTTAAATTGTGTGACTTCTTCTTCTCTTTCCACCTTGTACCTCATCGAAGTGTCGGGGGGAGATGTAATGTTTGTTGATGAGGTCTGTCAAGAGCGCTATTAAGACTGATGTGTGACTGAATAGATAAATTATCAATGAACATTATCCGACCTATTTTGACTAAATATTGAATGAACAAAAATGTGACCAATTATATGATGTGATTAAACAGACAAACTATGAATGAAAAAAGATTTGACTAATGTTTTGATGTGACTGAATAGATAAAGTACATAATATGACCATTTATGCGATGTGACTGAACATAATATGATCCTTTATATGATGTGACTGAACATAATATGATCCTTTATATGATGTGACTGAACAGTTAAAAGCTAAAAGAACATAAACTATGACCAATCATATCGTATCTGAACAGATCAATTATGACTAAATATAAATTGTGACCACTTGTTAAATGTAACCAAACAGATCAATTATGAATAAACATTATCTAACTGTTTATGTAATGTGATTGAACAGATTATCAATGACCATAATCTAGCCAATACATGTGATCTGACTGAACAAGCAAATTACAAAGAGACAAAATGTAAATGTTTATGTCATGCGACTGAACAGGCAAAATATAAATAAACATTTTTAAAAAAGTAAAGTAAAGGACCCTTATCAACGCCTCTAGTCGTATAGGGCATATAGGGCTAGATCTATATTTTTATAGACCAATCGGCACAAGATGGGTTATGTGGTCGGCATCACGCCGAAATAAACATAATGTAGCCATTTATGTTGTGTGACTGAACAGACAAATTCTGAATGAACATAATCTAGCCATTTCTGTTGTGTAACTGAACATACAAATTATGAATGAACATAATCTAGCCATTTATGTTGTGTGACTGAACAAACAAATTATGAATGAACATAATCTAGCTATTTATGTGGTGTGACTGAATAGACAAATTATGAATGAACATAATCTAGCCAGTTGAGGAAGGTAGAGAAGGGCTGGGTCCGAAGGCAGTTGTTGGTGGCCCTACAGCGTTCACGACTGACAAGGGTTAGTTTCATTTTCGTGCCAGGACATGTGGGAGCACAGGGAAACGAGCAAGCTGATAGGCTTGCAGGAAAGGCTACTGTGAAAGCCGGACAGGCCATCAACCAGGCTGTTATAATGAATTCTCTATGAGATTTAAGGTGTTTGCGAGAACCAACTGAGAACTGTGATTCTAAAACCATGGTCAGACTGCAAAAACAGCAAGTTAAACGGGGTGTCGCTAGACAAGAAAACTACATGGGTAGCCAAAGAATAATAATAAACCAACACAAAACTGGTGTTGTCAGCCACTACACTCTGTGGGAGGAGATCCAAGCACTTATAGATTGAATGGTTTGACTTGCAATAAGGATAATCTGTCGAGGGGTGTGAGCAGAGGTTCTGGAAGATTTTCAACACTGAAGGGGAAACAGAGGCATAATTTTAATCACGGTACAACTGGTACAATTAGCATCATGCCAACTCTTTGTTAGTTACTGAAGAAGGGGACAGAGCACGTGTGGGAATGTCCTGAGTGCAGTGATGTCTATTGTTGATTCATTCATTCATATGAGCCAGTTAACATATTATTTATCTTGTTCATTTTTTATGTTAGACAGGACACCCTGATATACCCAACCACACACAAGACTCTGACAAAAGTTGTGTATCTACCTCCTGTGAATTTAGTAAAACCATGATTCTGTTTCTGTCAGTATTGACCCATTGGGAGTCACTGTGGTGTAGCGGCTAGATGCTTGCCGGCGGATCAGAAGGTCATGGGTTCGGGTCCTAATAGAACCGATCTTAACTTTTTTTTTCAAAACTGACTTTGGCTCCCAGGTCAACCCAGCCTTGAGTGGGTACTATCTACAAGTCATGGGAAGTAAAGGTGGCCAGCGTGATGTTGACCACATCACCCACCAAGTGCTGATTGGTCTATAAAATAAAGGTCTAGCCCTATATGCCCAATACGCCTAAAGGCGTGGAAAAGGGTCCTTTACTTTTGATTTTTGATCTATTAAGGCATCAGCTATGTCCTTCTGGGATTGAAAGAGTTAAATGCTTAGTGGGAAGTTGAGGTGTTGGAAACACATGTGGTTGCTGGACAATGACCAATACTTATACAAAGTGGGGGGGGGGGGGGGGGGGGGGAGTAAAATACTCTTTTCCACGCCCTTAGGCATATAGAGCTAGACCTATAATTTATAGACCAATCAGTATAAGGTGGGTGATGTGGTCAGCATCACGCCGACCACCTTTACTTCCCGGGACTGCACATGGTACCCACTCAAGGCTGGGTCGATCTGGGAGCTAAGGCCATTGTTTTTTAAAAGTCCGGCTACGCCAGGAAGCGAACCCATGACCTTCTGATCCGCGGCGAGTGTCTAGCCGCTCTGCCACGGTGACTCTCCAACCAATATTTATACTGGTCAAGATCTATCTACGCCTCTCTGCAGTCATCCTAGAAACAGGTTCCCAACCCAGGGCCTGGCCAATTTAGACAGGATCAATGTTTTTTTCAAAGTTGGGGTGCATTTGCTTTAGAAGTGAGGAATCAACAGTTTTCACACAAACAAACCACAACTGTTAAACAGATGTGTGTTCAAAAATCTCCAGCAAAGAGATCAAAATTCAAATTTTGAAAGCATGTAGCTTCCCTGTATCAACAAATGGATGTGAGTCGTGGACTATCTCCCAGTCTTTAAGAAAGAAAATAGGGGCTTTTGAGCTGAAATGCTATAAAAAGATTCTCAGAATATCTTGGACAAAGAGGAGGAGAAAATACTGACATCTTGACAAGATCTGAACATTAAGGAAGACTGGCTTATAAACAGCATCCTGTCTCGGAAGCTGAAATATTTTGGTCATATCAAGCGCCACGACAGATTGGAAAAAAACAATAGCAGACGGCATGGTATGAGGAAGGAGGGGCAGGGGCCGGCCAACACGAAGATGGGCACAGGATATAAGTGACTCTTTGAGTATAAAAGTACATGAGGCAGGAGAGCTGGCGAGAAACTGAGTCTCTTTCAGGCAGACCATGATGAGAGCGACTTCTGCAAAGGACCTGCTACACGATGATGATAATGTTCAAAAGTCTAGTCCTGGAAGAACAACAAAAGTCCACAAGTGGATGAACAACCAGGATTTCCCACCAGAGTTAAGCTGATGAGTGTAAAGAAGAATAAGAAGCAGATATCCCAAGCACTTCTAACATTTGAGGCAACAGAGCTTCAAATAACATCAACAATACACTGTCAAAGTAAAATGGAAAGGTGTTTTAACTGAAAGCCCTTGTGGCTAAAATGTAAAAATAAAACATTAAGTAGTGAACATAATGAAAGGGAATGTACAGAACATTATTTAGAACAAAAAAATTTTTCAATTCGTTCAGATACTTTGTGCTAAAAACCAAAAAAAACAACATTAACTCTTTGAGTCCCAGGAGGTTTAGCATCACAGGCCCAATGGGTAGTAAAAAGAGACTAAAATTGATTCATCATGCGTTTATTGGGCTTCTAGGCACGAACCTATGAACGTATGATGCGTTCCCTGGGACTCAAAGAGTTAAAAACAAGCTTGTTTTGCTTCTCCAAATAAATACTTTGGATAAGGCACAGGTTGTGATTAAATGCACAAGATAATTATACACAAGAAACAAGCAGATCAAGAAACCAGAATGTAACTAACAGCGGAGGATGCACAGACTGGGTGTTTCCATGGTGAAGTGGTCAGGCCATATGCCTCATGCTCTGAAGATGATGGGTTTCTTTCACAGCCGCACTGATGGTTCATAAGTGCAATTTAATGGAGACCCTGTGGATCACTGCTGAACCTACGGTGTTAGTGCTTTATGCTGTCGGCAGGTGGTTAGCTGTTCTTTGGAGAGAGACTGAGCCAATTAGGTCAAAACCTGATGCAATGAAGTTAATCCTCTAGACTTCAAGCTTTTTGTTTTCCTTTTTAGAGTGCACACTGTTGTCTGATAACAGTAGATTATTTTTTTTTTCTGTTTTCTTTATTGCATTTATTGTTTGTTGGTTCATTTATTATGGCTGACTGTTTATTCCATCTGCTTTACTTTCTCTGTTTCCTCTTTCATTCTCCTCAACCTCTCTCTTTCAATTTGTCTTATTTTCACTGTTTCTTTTCTTTCTTTTTCTTCCATGGCTTCCTATTTCTTTTGTTATTTCCCTGATTCTAACTTTACTGTTTCCTCTTTCTTTCTTTCTTTCTTTCTTTCTTTCTTTCTCTCTCTATATCTATCATGATTTTGTTGTTCCTTTTCTCTTTTACTAACTTAGTTACATTATTTTCTATGTCTGTCAAATTTGTTAAGGTTCTGTTTAATGTTTTTTATTTCACATCTTCTCATTTTGTTTTGTTATTTTAAATTCTTTCCGCCTTCCTTTGATACTTTTATGTTTTCGTATTTGTATAAATAAACATTGCTCTCTGTCTTTTGTTTTGTTTTGTTTGTTTTGTTTCATGGTCATCTTAATTGTTCATACTTTTCATTGAGATGTAATGGAACCAACAGTCTGCATACAAATAAGCAAGAACTGTGGAATGGATGTGCACACATCACTCAGGTTCTGGAACAGGACAGAGTCCAGAAGTGGATACAGTACAAATAGAGAGATAATGGAATTTGTATTATGTTAGTGGAAAAGATTAATTTCTGTGCTTCATTATGTGTTTATGTTATTCTGTGGTAATGCATCTGATGAGAAACAAAAATGCTAGGGAATAAATTGTGCAATATATTTGTTTTGTCTGCATTATTTATAATAAATCTTTCTATCAATATTTCTTTAACAACAATAAATATGATGAGACACAGCGAGATATATCATGCAGAAAATTGTGCAACATGTTGTCTGTAAAATCATAATTTAAATTCACAACTGGAAAATTTGTTCTGAATTCACAAAAATATCAACATGTTCAACAAATAAAACAAAACATATTTACAATGTTAAAAAAAAAAAAAAAAACAGAAATCAACAGCAGCTTATCTCTTTGAATCCCGAGAAACGCATCATACGCTCACAAGTTCCTACCTAAAAGCCCAGTGAATGCAAGATGCGCCTATTTCACATCTCTTGATTACCACTTGGGCCTCTGATGCTAAACCCTCTGGGACTCAAAGAGTTAAATTTCAAAGAAGAATATCAACTTAATACTTGTGCTTGCTTTTCAGATTACCATTCTCAGGAACGGTTAAACTGTTGGGTCTAGGAGGGGGTGTCTTGTCTGAAGAAAATCGCCTCAGGTTAAACCGTCCTATTCGGACCTCTTTGGTGCCTCCATTGGGCTTAACTATTCTCGCTGGTGGTGGGGCGGACTTGGCAGGTTTGGTTGGGGCTCCCCCGAAGCTGTGTGAGCGATGAAGGAAGAATCTATGCTTGCTGGGCTTGGCATACATCGATGATGGCTGGATTACGTAACTGCAAAAGAAAAGTGTTCAAATGTCAAGATTAAAGTGTGGCTTCCAGGGGCCCCAATGTGGGAGAGGGGAGGAATTCCCCCCACCCTCTCCCAAACAGGCATGTCATAAAAGTGGACATATAAGTGTGTGGTGTTTCATTCAAACGTGGGGTACATGTGCCTGAGAGAAGAGGAACCAACAGTCTGCATACAAACAAACCAGATATGTAAACAGAGGTGCAAACAAAATTAAAGTGGACTAACAACCAGAACTTTCAGCTAAGAAATGTAAAGAAGAAGATGAAGAAATGTTAACCCACTGACTGCCCATGTCACACATTATGCAACAAGGTGATGCTTACTTCTTTCTGCCCATGTTGCAGCCTTTGCGATGTTAGCTTTGGACACTCGCCATCATGTTAAAATCATGATTTTTGCGATTAATTTGGTTGAAGCCATTAGCCCATTTCATTTCTCTATTTTAATCAGAAGAAACAACTTTGTAGCGCTTATACTTAATATTTGATGAATTTTCAATGTCAGGACAATGTACGAAATGTCAATTCTCGAAGCGATCGGGGAGGTAATTTTATAATTTTTCTGTTGCTGCGCTGATTTTCTTGATTTGATTTATTTTGGAAAGTGAAGGTGAAGATAATATTGAACAGTTTGATGATTCTGGCTTTAATAAATGTAGCCAAGTGCTACGAAATACATCATCGTGAGACATCAGCATGTCGCTTCAAAGTCAAGTCTAAGACTCAACTGGCAGTTACTCTTTCGGCAGCAAACACTAGTGCAGCAGTTTCCTATACTGATAGTTCTGGTGAAAATATTCATTCAGAGTGTGTAGATTTTGAAGATATTGTGTCTGTGCCTGCACATGATGAAAATATCATTGCCACTTTTGATGCAAAAACATCAACATCATCTGACGAGTCTAAGGAAAATTTGCCACACCCCGCTCTGGTTGGTGACTGAGATGACTGGCATTATTATTTGCAAGGCTTTCCTGAAGTACCCCCATTTACAGAAGAAGTGCAGTGTGTGTGTAGAAAAAGATAAATGTAAGAATCCAGAAATAAAAAGGACCACAAAGGGACTATGACAAGTTACTGGTGTAGGGAATGTCAGGTGCCACTTTGTATTTAAGGACTGTGATGAACTGTACCATACTACTGACACATCTTGGCTGTAAAATGTGATAAGTGAAAGTGGTATACATTTCTTTCTTTCTTTCTTTTTTTAATTGCACCGATATTGAATTGCACACCATTTTATCTGTTGATAAAACAATACAATTTTGTGTGTTTTACATGTCATGAAATTTAGTATTGACAGATAAAAGATTGTTTCGATGCTTTTTTTTTCTCACTATAACTACAGCTTTTTTTTTTGTACCATATCTACAGCCACATGATGATAATGTCAAACAACAAAAAAACCCAGTTTTGTTTCTTGCAATGTATTCTTCATTTGATTTGGTGCAAAAATACAAAATATAAGTGTATGTTGAATGGTTGTAAAGTTATGGCATTGTTATTAGTCTGTATTGCCAGATAAAAGAATTTCCATCTGCCCTTTTCGCACCAATCTACAGGCACATGATGATGATGTAAAACAAAATAAACAAAATTTTTTTCTTGAAGCGTGTCTTTACATTCAATTTGGAGCAAGGATACAAAATATCATAAGTGTATGTTAAATAGTTGTGAAGCTGTGGAATTTTTAGTACACATTAAAATGTGTGGTATCTGGGAAAGTGCAAGGGTTAAATGGCTTGGTAGTCAGTGGGTTCAGATAGCTAACTGTTGTGAGTTTTTGCACTGAACATTTCATAATTATTTTTAGATATCCCTGTGTGGGTTCTGGGACCCCATTCTGAGGGGTGTGGTAGGGAGAGAACAGACCCACTGTCTCCTAACAAGTACGTCATAAACAGTGATCAACTAAGAGCCTGTGAAACTTGAGGTGTTGGGCAAAATGACACAGATATTATAGCCTAATTGTAAACGACAACATAATGTGCTGTCAGTTAAGGGTGAACACGAAAGAAGAAGCAGCTGAAGACTTATAGATGAAGACAGGATTGTTGAAGTGTACAATTACTGGAAAGATTTCCTTGGAGTTTGCAACAACAGCAACAACAATAACAATCAGGCATCAGCTTTAATCTTCTAGAACATCTTCTTTCTTCAGTCACTTCACTGTTTTTTGTAATTTAGTTAGCGGCCTGTAAAGTTTTACTTCCACCGGTGTCTCTTCTGGCCAGAAGTTTTGCCTGAAAATGCTGTATTTGGGACAGTCTTGGAGTATGTGATTTGTTGTTGCAGGTGCCAGTCTATATGTTCGAGACATGTTTCTAAGTCGCCAATCTCTGTACACGTGGCTGTGAAGTTGACTGTGCCCTGTTCTAAGGTGTAGAATAATGATTTGTTTTGGTCTGTCCATAATATGGTACTCATCTTGTGCCGGTTTTGGTGGCTTTCTGACTGATTTGACTATTCTCTTCTTCTGTTAAAAAGAGACTGGTAGGTCAAATTGTTCTTCAGTTGACCTTCCTTAGCTTCTTCTAGAACTGCAAGGGTTGGATGTGACTGGAAAGTTCTTAGAATATCATGAATCAAAAAAATTTTTTTTTTAATGCCAATTTTGCAAGATCTGTACATGGAAGAAAGCTGGCTCAGAAACAGCATCCTAATATTTTCATTACATTAAAGATCAGGAGCCATGGCAGTGTAGTGGCTAGATGCTCACCTATCAGCCTAAAGTTCTTGGACTGAAAATTCCATACAGTGGAAGTGTTTTCAAAATTTTGACCTAGGTTGACTGAGCCTAAAACTGGAAACAGACAACCTCCTTATCACAGTTCGTTTAGAAAGAACACTAATGAAAGGCATTCAAATAAAAGTATAAGTGCTAAAAAACAGATTATAAACAGCATATTCATTCCAACACTGTGCTACAGGTGCCATGTAACTGAACGGTCGGCTCTTAATACCACTGCCAAAACCAATGCAAGGTGATCTGCTGCAAAATCGCCTGCAGCTGGGATCGAACCAGGCACCCCAGCATTACAAAGCACATTCGCAACGGCTAAGCCCCAGACAATTCCTTGGTAGATACAGTCAAAAGGGTGTGAAGCAAAATGTAGTTCCACAAAAGAAACTAGGACTCAGTTTTTTCCAAGCACAAAACAGTTCTCAGTATATGTATACTTACATAATATCCCCAATCTTGAGCTTCCGCTTTGGAGACGGGTTGGTAATTACATACGAAATAGTATTAGGACGTCTCCTGACAGCACCTGCATGATGAAAACAAACATCTGGTTGGAATATGCGATTTGGAGGAATGAAACTAGTCACCAAACCATATTAAGCAGGAACTGAAATGGGTTGGTGATCAGATCTTTTAGCCCTAAGTGGCACATCATGCAATGATCTAAATCTAATAAGATACATTCAACCACAAATATGACCTCTGACCAGGGTAGAATTTTCTTCTTCTCGTTGTCCCCATGTTACCTGACTGTAGACAAGAATTATGGGTGCCTGTATTTGTCTTGCACTGTTCAGACGGCTTGAGTGATTGAAATACTTAGACAAGGGGGCTGCATGGTCTCATGGCATGGTGTCAGCCTCAAGTGCTAGAGGTTCCGGGTTCAATCCCCGGTAAGAGCTTTTTTTTTTCAAGTGGACTTGGACTTCAAGTAATCCCCCTGGTCTCTGGGAAGTGAGATCCGACGCCCGTGTGCAATGTTGCGCACGTAAAAAAATCCCTTGGCAGCTGTAAATCTAACAGCGCTACTGAATAATCCTTCTATTCCTTTGTGTGTCAATAACATTTGCACAGTGCATGTGCATCTGTTTTTATAAGGCTGGGTTGACTTCAGTGAGAGTAAAATTAATCCTGACTCCATTGGGGATAGAATCGACTATACCAAGTGATCTGTATGTGCATATTACAACCAAAAATACTTAGCAATATTATACATTTATTTTAATCAGCAGTTGATAAGTAACATTATCACATCAGTCACAGGTATGTTTGTTTTCATTTTCTTCACTTCCACTTTTACTGCTGTGGATGTCAAGGGAGATATAAGGTTCTGTGGGTGTCAAGGGAGATATAAGGTTCTGTGGGAGTCAAGGAAGATATAAGGTTCTGTGGGTGTCCAGGGAGATATAAGGTTCTGTGGGCATCAAGGGAGATATAAGGTTCTGTGGGTGTCAAGGGAGATATAAGGTTCTGTGGGAGTCAAGGAAGATATAAGGTTCTGTGGGTGTCCAGGGAGATATAAGGTTTTGTGGGTGTCCAGGGAGATATAAGGTTCTGTGGGCATCAAGGGAGATATAAGGTTCTGTGGGCATCCATGGAGATATAAGGTTCTGTGGGTGTCAAGGGAGATATAAGGTTCTGTGGGTGTCAAGGGAGATATAAGGTTCTGTGGGTGTCAAGGAAGATATAAGGTTCTGTGGGTGTCAAGGGAGATATAAGGTTATGTGGGTGTCAAGGGAGATATAAGGTTCTCTGGGTGTCCAGGGAGATATAAGGTTCTCTGGGTGTCCAGGGAGATATAAGGTTCTGTGGGTGTCAAGGGAGATATAAGGTTCTGTGGGTGTCAAGGGAGATATAAGGTTCTCTGGGTGTCCAGGGAGATATAAGGTTCTGTGGGTGTCCAAGGAGATATAAGGTTCTCTGGGTGTCCAGGGAGATATAAGGTTCTGTGGGTGTCCAAGGAGACTTAAGGTTCTGTGGGTGTCCAAGGAGATATAAGGTTCTGTGGGTGTCAAGGAAGATATAAGGTTATGTGGGTGTCAAGGAAGATATAAGGTTATGTGGGTGTCCAGGGAGATATAAGGTTCTGTGGGTGTCCAAGGAGATATAAGGTTCTGTGGGTGTCCAAGGAGATATAAGGTTCTGTGGGTGTCAAGGAAGATATAAGGTTATGTGGGTGTCAAGGAAGATATAAGGTTCTGTGGGTGTCCAAGGAGATATAAGGTTCTGTGGGTGTTCATGGAGATATAAGGTTCTCTGGGTGTCCAAGGAGATATAAGGTTCTGTGGGTGTCCAGGGAGATATAAGGTTCTCTGGGTGTCCAAGGAGATATAAGGTTCTGTGGGTGTCCAGGGAGATATAAGGTTCTCTGGGTGTCCAGGGAGATATAAGGTTCTGTGGGTGTCCAAGGAGATATAAGGTTCTGTGGGTGTCAAGGAAGATATAAGGTTCTCTGGGTGTCAAGGAAGATATAAGGTTCTGTGGGTGTCAAGGAAGATATAAGGTTCTGTGGGTGTCCAAGGAGATATAAGGTTCTGTGGGTGTCCAAGGAGATAAAAGGTTCTGTGGGTGTCAAGGAAGATATAAGGTTCTCTGGGTGTCAAGGAAGATATAAGGTTCTGTGGGTGTCAAGGAAGATATAAAGTTCTGTGGGTGTCCATGGAGATATAAGGTTCTCTGGGTGTCCAAGGAGATATAAGGTTCTGTGGGTGTCAAGGAAGATATAAGGTTCTGTGGGTGTCAAGGAAGATATAAGGTTCTGTGGGTGTCCAAGGAGATATAAGGTTCTGTGGGTGTCAAGGAAGATATAAGGTTCTGTGGGTGTCCAAGGAGATATAAGGTTCTGTGGGTGTCCAAGGAGATATAAGGTTCTGTGGGTGTCAAGGAAGATATAAGGTTCTGTGGGTGTCCAAGGAGATATAAGGTTCTGTGGGTGCCCAGGGAGATATAAGGTTCTGTGGGTGTCAAGGGAGATATAAGGTAATGTGGGTGTCAAGGAAGATATAAGGTTCTCTGGGTGTCAAGGAAGATATAAGGTTCTGTGGGTGTCCAAGGAGATATAAGGTTCTGTGGGTGTCAAGGAAGATATAAGGTTCTGTGGGTGTCAAGGAAGATATAAGGTTCTGTGGGTGTCCAGGGAGATATAAGGTTCTGTGGGTGTCAAGGAAGATATAAGGTTCTGTGGGTGTCCAAGGAGATATAAGGTTCTGTGGGTGTCCAAGGAGATATAAGGTTCTGTGGGTGTCAAGGAAGATATAAGGTTCTGTGGGTGTCCAGGGAGATATAAGGTTCTGTGGGTGTCAAGGGAGATATAAGGTTCTGTGGGTGTCCAGGGAGATATAAGGTAATGTGGGTGTCCAGGGAGATATAAGGTTCTGTGGGCATCAAGGGAGATATAAGGTTCTGTGGGCATCCAGGGAGATATAAGGTTCTGTGGGTGTCAAGAGAGATATAAGGTTCTGTGGGTGTCAAGGGAGATATAAGGTTCTGTGGGTGTCAAGGGAGATATAAGGTTCTCTGGGTGTCAAGGGAGATATAAGGTTCTCTGGGTATCCAGGGAGATATAAGGTTCTGTGGGTGTCCAGGGAGATATAAGGTTCTGTGGGTGTCAAGGGAGATATAAGGTTCTGTGGGTGTCCAGGGAGATATAAGGTAATGTGGGTGTCCAGGGAGATATAAGGTTCTGTGGGTTTCAAGGGAGATATAAGGTTCTGTGGGTGTCAAGGGAGATATAAGGTTCTGTGGGTGTCAAGGGAGATATAAGGTTCTGTGGGTGTCAAGGGAGATATAAGGTTCTGTGGGTGTCAAGGGAGATATAAGGTTCTGTGGGTGTCAAGGGAGATATAAGGTTCTGTGGGTGTCAAGGGAGATATAAGGTTCTGTGGGTGTCAAGGGAGATATAAGGTTCTCTGGGTGTCAAGGGAGATATAAGGTTCTCTGGGTGTCCAGGGAGATATAAGGTTCTCTGGGTGTCCAGGGAGATATAAGGTTCTGTGGGTGTCCAAGGAGATATAAGGTTATGTGGGTGTCAAGGGAGATATGAGGTTCTGTGGGCATCAAGGGAGATATAAGGTTCTGCTTCTTGCTTTTCTGGCCACACTCATGGACAGATCACATTTTTGTAGAGTTTCTCTGATGTTATTATTTCATCATGTTCTTTGTCTAACTCATGCTTTACATCCCTCTCCTTTTTTTGGTAATAACTTGTAAGGTATGGTGTCCAAAGGCATTCTCTCTAAGTAGGCAAACCATTATATTGGCCGTCTTCATATACTTGTTACTAGTTGTTACTTACTGTCCGTATTGACATCAGTCCGACCCATTTATGTTCCGCTCTCCGATGCAGCAGCTATTTTTGTGTCTCCATGCGCAAAGAACCCAGTACGAGTTGATGGCATAGCTTCTTTCTCTGCCCCATCACAACTTGTTTCTGCATGCTTGTCCTCATTTAGTACCCATTTCAACCAAGTGGTTCACTGACTCTCTCCTGCATCTCCTGACTCCTTCGGCTGTCTTTGTATGAAATTTAGTACTGGTTCTGTGCCAGCTTTTTCTTTTATGACTTCTTTCCTGATTTGTATCTCTTCTGGCCACTCCCGCCATCTTTCTCAGATATTTGTTTGTCCCTGTCTATGTTTACTAACCATCTTTTCTGGTTTACTGTGAGTTATTTTATGTAATCATAAATAATGTCGGTGCACGTTAAACATCCCATGCCTGACGTCCTCTGATAGAGCAGCCATTACAATGTATCCTTACTGATTGTTCCCATCAGTTGGTTATAATGTCTACTTTCTCGGTCTCAAAGGTGGCATAGACAAGCTTCACCACACTTTACTTCCAGGCCATGCAATCTTGTTAGTGTCAGAGATTTGTCATCAACCACCAGCCTAGTCTGTACAGCTTGAGTGCTTTATTGTGAGTGCCTTATTGTGAGTGCATTATTCTGAGTGCATTATTGTGAGTGCATTATTGTGAGTGCACTATTGTGAGTGCATTATTGTGAGTGCATTATTGTGAGTGCCTTATTGTGAGTGCATTATTGTGAGTGTCTTATTGTGAGTGCATTATTGTGAGTGCATTATTGTGAGTCCATTATTGTGAGTGCCTTATAGTGAGTGCCTTACTGTGAGTGCATTATTGTGAGTGCAGTACTGTGAATGCATTATTGTGAGTGCATTATTGTGAATGCATTATTATGAGTGACCATGTCTGGCACTGGTAACACAGGGCTGTGATGAGAATCCTTTCTATGAGATTTATCTTTGTGACCTGTGTGCGACAAACATAATATGTTCTACATTCTACAGACATCTACAACATGCACTTACTGTAGTCACTCTGAACCAGATCTAGAGACTGCAGCCGACTGCGGATAAGGCCGCCCAGGTCTCCCTGGTCTGGTCTGCTGATCAGTGAGAACCGATGTCGACTGATGGTGGAATGTGATTTTGTTAACCTCCCTCCTGCGTGGGCAGGGGGGTTTATCCTTACTTTGTGCTGCAAGTGTAATGCAAATTATTAATTACAATAGTTGGCTCATTAATTTATTGACTAAACACAACATGGCAGCTACCGTGATGTAGTGGCTAGACACTCGCGTTCAAATTGAAAGGTCAAGGGTTCAGGTCCTGGCAGAGCCTAACTTTTTTCAAAACAGACCTTGGCTGTCAGGTTGACCAACCCTAAAATGGGTACCAGGTAAAGACCAGGGAAGAAAAGGTGGCCAGCATGATGCTGACCACATCATCCACCAAGTGTTAATAGGTCTACAAAATATAGGTCTAGCCCTATATGCCCAAAAGCTCGATGGTGTGAAAAAGGGGTCCTTTAGTTTTACTTACTAAATAAATATAAATAAAATTGTGACTATAAAGTTGAGTTGATTCAAGAACCGACATCACAGCACTTGGGGCATTCGCATAAGTGCTCCGACCCCATCCTCAGCAGCCAGTGAAGAGTTCCGATACTAATGGTGCCAGTAACATTCTGATTAAACATCCATCTTGCCTTTCCTCTGAGCCTCAAACATCTGCCAGAACCTCTCGTCACTCCCCCCTGCATCAGTCTCACCAGACTGGTGATTCATCTGCTCCTCCAAACTGTACCCGCTCTCCCACAAGGCACTAACCACGTCTGCCTTATCATGCATGCAGCAGTATTCCACCAAGCTGTGCAGAGCCAGCTGAGTGCATTGACTAGAAAGTTCAATGGAGGAAATGGAAAAGAAGTGCACCATTACAACTGAACGTTTCAACCAAAGTCTTCATCAAGGGAGTATTAAATTCAACAAAAACTATGACTGAAAAACTCAACTTTGTATTCCGTGCTGTATTCAGTACTGTACTGATAAAGCCTTTCATTGTAATATTTGGTTGTATTTGTAGTCATGATGATGCACCTCTTTGCCGTCTTCGGGGCCGAGAAAGGAGACGATATAACCAGCTTCTCATGGGGACAATTAGTAGAAGTACTTTGAAGTGGCTGCTGCTTCGGAGAACTGAGCACGCATGGGTATGTCCAATGTGCAGTGACATCAAGTGTGATAACAAAACATAAAATAACATCTTGTAGGGAGTCGGCAGTCCGTAACCCAAGTTCAAGGTGTCTCCTTCGTGCCAAAGAACTGCATGGCTGTTGGGTGAACAGTCGTTAACGAAGACAGGCAGGTCGGTAGGGGCAACGCCTGCTGGTGGATGTAATGTCCTAAGCCCCTTCCCCAGCTAATAATGAGGGTACTGCTGGGGTGGCCATTTATTAACCCTCATATAATGCTTCAGGTCAAATGGACGCTAGGCACAGCCGCCTTTTTTTTTAAATTTCTGCCAGACGGTGGCCGTTGCATTTTTGCTCCATTTGTAGACTGGAAGGATATAGTTTCGTCGCCCAGCTTCTGAGTTGAGTGCATGGCCTGACACTGTGAGCTACATGTGTTTTTCGTTGGCACAGGAGCGGAGCAATTATGGCTTGACCCGTTTGCTATGAAGCTGAAACTAGGATTACCAGATTACCAGTCACAGTTCATGTTGTATTTAGAACTTCTTGTCACCAGCTTGACTGGGCACCTCCTGTTTATGTCCTTATTTTATTAACAGATTTCTTTTTACTTTTATTTCTGTCTCTCTCTCATGCAATAAATCTTGGTTAAAGTATAGCTATCCTTATGCTAAAAAAGTAAAGTTGACCTAACCAATAGTATCAATAGAATAAATCATCTCACAACTATTTTCTGCCTTGGATACAGAGTATTCTTCAGGTTGATCTAACCAATGTTATATGTCATCTCAGTACTATGACTAGGTTACCCTCTTTAATACTGTCGAGTCTGATTCTGTGTTTCAACTTTAATCCCCTACCTCAATCATAACATTACAATGAGTAATGCAATGGTCAAGAAACTAGACAGTTATTGGTACCATCAGAATTTTAACTCTTTGCTTGCTTCTGAAGATGGGGACGGAGCGCTTATGGGGGTGTACCAAGTTCTTTGATGTCGATTCAACATTTAGTCAAGAAACTGGAACTGGATTTACCTAAGTTTTTGTTTTTAAACAGAAGAATGTCAAGAATTTCATGAAAAGAAAAGAAAACATGCTCACAAACAAGTGTAAACATGCTAAAAGGTCACTCCCAAAACCATAAGGAATAGATTACAATTTATGCAGCACATCAACAGAAGTGGTGGAACAGAGAAATTAGCCTTATGTTGAGAAAATACTGGGTAAAACAGGCAGAGGAAAGAGCAATTTATATATGAAAAACTGACACAGCTGGGTGGTAAATAATAATATAAGCAATGTCAACTTCATTAAAATATCAGAGAATGGAAACAATCGCTGTGATGCTTCCAACCAAACATCTGAAAAAATGGGGGACAAGGAGTAATAGAAATGTTGCTGAATTATGACTAAAGTCAAATCTTTGTATTAGGAACATTAATGACAAATCCTTCTATGGGTGTTTAAAAATCAAAGCCTGACAGTATTTTTCTGAAAAGGTAAACAAATAACATTTAAAAGATAACATTTATCTATAATGTAAAGATAAACTTAAGACAAACCTTTCTCACAGTATTTGAAAAAAAATGGTAAGTCTGAACGTGTCTCTCTGAGAAAGTAAGAGAACTAGCTTCAGTAAAGCTGTCAATGCAGCTTTATATATAATAGAAATGCTGATTATGGTTTTAAAACTGAATATAATATGTAAAGTCGGTGTCTGTGGCTTAGGTGTTGCGAACTAGCTTTGTAATGCCAGAGTGCCGGGTTCGATCCCAGCTGCGGGCCTTTCACCTTGCATTAGTTTCAACAGTGGTACAGAGAAGCCGACTGTGGCAAACTACTGCAGGGAAATTTGCCTAGAAAAACCACAACAGCCAAAAAATGCTGGGGTTGGTTCTGCAACGTCCTGTAAAGGATACGGAACTAACTAATAATATATGAGACAAACCTTTCTGGGGGATTTTAACAATGGAATGTCGGAGAGTGTTTCTCCAAGGAATGTTTCCCTATCATGATGGGCTGTTTTGGGTATTTTTTCAGTCCTGTAGATAGCAAAGGGAATTTCTCCAGTAGCAGAGCACAGCCCTTCATAGAGCTCACCATACTCTGGAAATTTGTGCAGCGTACTCCGCTTGACTCGTATCTGAGGATGTAACAAATGCATTGACAATGAAATGACGTGTTAATCATAGTTAGTTAGTTGCAGTTTATTACCACATGCATACGGAGCTGGACTTTTTTCAAAATTGACCTTGACTCCCAGGTCGACCCAGCTTTGAGTGGGTACCAGGTGCAGTCCTGGGAGGTAAAGGTGGCCGGCGGGATGCTGACCACATCACCAGTGTTGTGCCGACTGGTGTATAAAAATATAGGTCTAGCCCTATATGCCCTACACACCTAAATGTGTGGAAAAGGGACTTGTACTTTTTAGTTTTTTTTTACTACAAGTATAACACAAAGAACGTACAGTCCCCCAGTGTGCATGCATGTCAGATGGGACCACAAACACCTGAGTACATTCTGCAAGCCAGCTCACTATACTCAAACCTATGAAGAGAAACCTGACCCCAGGAACAAAGTGTGCAGAGTGAGCGAGCTATGGGGAACCATGGAGGATCTGCAACTGACAAGAGAGTTCATAGAGGCAGCCCACCTGACGGTCTGACCTGAGCATATGAAACCACATGCCCAGAAGGAGAAGCGGAAGAAGAAGAATATGAAGATGAAGACACAAAAGAAAACGCAGCCACAGCCAGAAAAGATGATGAAGAAGAAGAAGAAGAAGAAGAAGAAGAAGAAGAAGAGGAGGAGATGAAGAAATTGCAGTTCCAGCTTGACAGCAAACTGGTCAGCTCAATATTGCTTCATTCATGTGACAGCAAAAACTGCACATGAAATGTCCATCAATGTTCATGTTGAGAAACTGAAGCAGAATGCAGTCCCAGCGAAGCCAATAGGATGCAAATTGCATTAAAAGCATAAAGCAGCTGTCAGAAGTGCCAACCAACACAAACATTCAGTCACAAGAATTCAGTCAATCGGCGAAGAACACAAAATCGAATAAGGCACCACAAGGTCTGTTCACCACATTCTGAATTTGCGGTTCACAACACTGACCACCAAAGCACAGTTGAATTTTAAATGAATTCACAATTCACAGTGTCATACCACACACTCAACTCAATAGCTGGGTGAAAGAACTGTGTATTTTCAGTCCATAAATATATATATATATATATATATATATATATATATATATATATATATATATATATATATATATATATATATATATATATATATATATATATATATATATATATATACATATACACGAGGGGGGGGGGGGGAGGGGAATGCAACAGCAAACCATGGCAGAAGCAAATCTTAGACTAGATTATAAATAGCAGAAGCAACAATTCTGACAGAAATCTTTGGTTAACTCTTGATAACTTTGCGATATAATTTATTTAAATATCTTTTGGAAAGATCCTTGGTATACTTTATACCAGGGTTTTTCTATGAAGCTTACTTAGGGGCCCAAATGTTGAAAATGGTGATCATGATGGGCCAAAAGCCAGTTCCCACAAAGAAGAAAGATCACTGGCACACTACAACAGACAATGATCCATGGGCCTTTGGCTAAGCCTTTGCCCTGGATTTGGCCAGTAGCCACCATTGAATAGCCCACTGCATAATACAGGCCACAGTACAAAGACGGGCCTCAAACTCACAAATATAAAGTCCTGCATATCCGGTGAACAGAAATGGAAAAATGTTCTTATCAGGCTGTTAAAGTGATACTCGTCCATATATTGACACACATTGTCATAGTACCCAGATAGCTGCCTCACTATGTCAAGTAAAGGACCCTTCTCCATACCCTCAGACACACTGGACACAGAGGGCTAGACCTGTTTTTTAGACCAACTGGCACTCAGTGGCTGATGTGGTCAGCAACATGCCAGCCACTTTTACTTTCCAGGACTTTACCTGGTACTCACTCCAGGCTGGGTCGACCTGGGAGCCAATGTCTACTTTTTATTTGTTATGTACTTCTACTTAAACATCAGGTCATGTAGCTTTGGTCATCATCTGACCACAGCATTGTTCTTGTTCCAGAATTTGTTGTTTTGTGTGCACATCCATTTTACAGATATATCTTATTGGAAGCAGACTATTCCTCGTATCTCAGGCAGATTGCACTCCAACTTCAAAGCAAACACCTTAATTATTCTACATTTGTGACATGCTTTTTTGGGGTAAGTGGGTTATTCCCACCCCGCCCCAAAATGGGGCTACCAAAACCTACATGGGAAAACTCTATCAAACATGCATCATCATCATGTAGCAGGTCCTTTACAGAACATCGCTCTCATCATGATCTGCCTGAAAGAAACTCGGTCTCTTGAGAGCTTTCCCCCTTCGTGTACTTTCATAATCAAGGAGTCACTTATATCCTTTGTCCATCTCCGTGTGGGTCGGCCCCTGCCCCTTCTCCCTGGTATTATGCCTTGTGCTATTATTCAAACATGCATATACTTTCTAAATTAATATCACAGAATCTGAACAACTCACACTTGATAAATGGCCAGAGCCCTCTTCAGCATCAATTCCCAGCAGCAGACGCACAAAGCTGATCAGATACCCTTTTACAAATGTCTGAAATTATAGTTTACAATGGATAGTAAAATAATCTAGGTGAAAGTATGAAACAAAACATTTTTAGTTGCGCTTAGAAGTGTCAACTCTTTCCGTCCCAGGGGGTTTAACCTCAGTGGCCCAAGGGGGTAGTACAGAGAAAGGTAAAATCAGCACATCTTATGCTTATGGGCTTCCAGGCACAGGATGCGTACCTGGAGCCTAAAAGAGATAAATATGGAGTAAATGATGAACAAATAGTAAGCTGACATTTTATATGGAGTAACCTGTACAAATAATGAATAAGTTAATGTTTTATATGGGGTAACATGAACAAATAATGAGCTGATGCTTTCAACTGAGTAACATGAATAAATATTGAAATGATGCTTTCAATGAAGTAACATGAACAGATGAGTTGATGCTTTCATTGGAGTAACATGAACAAATAATGAGTTGATGCTTTCAAAGGACTAACATAAACAAATAATGAGTTGATGCTTTCAGTGGACTAAGATGAACAAATAATGAGTTGATGCTTTCAATGGACTAACATAAATAATTAATGAGTTCATGCTTTCAGTGGACTAAGATGAACAAATAATGAGTTGATGCTTTCAATGGACTAACATAATAAATAATGAGTTCATGCTTTCAGTGGACTAAGATGAACAAATAATGAGTTGATGCTTTCAGTGGACTAACATAATAAATAATGAGTTCATGCTTTCAGTGGACTAAGATGAACAAATAATGAGTTGATGCTTTCAGTGGACTAAGATGAACAAATAATGAGTTGATGCTTTCAGTGGACTAAGATGAACAAATAATGAGTTGATGCTTTCAGTGGACTAAGATGAACAAATAATGAGTTGATGCTTTCAGTGGACTAAGATGAAACAAATAATGAGTTGATGCTTTCAGTGGACTAAGATGAACAAATAATGAGTTGATGCTTTCAGTGGACTAAGATGAACAAATAATGAGTTGATGCTTTCAGTGGACTAAGATGAACAAATAATGAGTAGATGCTTTCAGTGGACTAAGATGAACAAATAATGAGTTCATGCTTTCAGTGGACTAAGATGAACAAATAATGAGTTCATGCTTTCAGTGGACTAAGATGAACAAATAATAAGTTCATGCTTTCAGTGGACTAAGATGAACAAATAATGAGTTGATGCTTTCAATGGAGTAACATGAACAAATAATGAGTAGATGCTTTCAATGGAGTAACATGAACAAATAATGAGTAGATGCTATCAGTGGAGTAACATGAACCAATAATGAGTTCATGCTTTCAATGGAGTAACATGAACAAAAAATGAGTTGATGCTTTCAATGAAGTAACATAAACAAATAATGAGTTGATGCTTTCAATGAAGTAACATAAACAAATAATGAGTTGATGCTTTCAATGGAGTAACATGAACAAAAAATGAGTAGATGCTATCAGTGGAGTAACATGAACCAATAATGAGTGAGTTGACATTTGATATGGAATAAAACAAACAAATAATGTAGTAGTGAAAACAAAATTGAATTTACAAAAAAAAAAGCTGCTTTAATTTCTATGATAAGAATTATTGTAGATGTCTATAAAATTATTACACAGTGAGCACGTGTGTGTGCGTGTGTGTGTGTGTGTGTGCATGTGCATGCATGTGATGTACTGTCCAGGAAATGCAGGAGTGCATAAGAATGAAAGAGCAGATTTGTTTAGCATCAAAAGCCATAGCTACAGGAATAGCTGTCCTGAAAAAAGGAGACTTTCTGAAGACAACTTATGAATGAATGCTGACAGAAGACATGAAGTCAGATGACATAACATGTGTAAGAATCTGGATTGGCAAGCACGTATGAAAGGAAAGGAACTGAGTATATCAGTATGCTATGGGAATAGTTAGCATCTACAACTTAAGACATCTGCTGAGGGAGAGGGAGCATGTGTGGGTATGGCTGGTGTGCAATGATGCTAACTCTTAAAAAAGTAATCAGTAATCACCACAGATGATGGAAAAGCGAAACAGAAATCAAAAAGAGAATGAGAATGGCTAAAACTGTTTTCAGTAAGTTGCACAAGTTACTGACAGCTAGAGAAGAAACAACACATTAAAAATGAGGTTTGTCAAATGTTATGGTAACTCAACCCTGCTGTATGATGCAGAAACTTGGACCGTGATCAGGCAACTAGAAAATCGAACTGAGTTTTTGGAAATGTGGGTATACAGAAGAACAGGTCGTATTTCACAGAAACAAAAACAGTACAATGCAGAGGTTCTGGAAAGGCTACAAATGAAACCAGAAATACTGAAAGAAATTTAAAAAAAAAAGAGAGACTAATGAAGTACTTTAGCCACATTAAAAGACATAACACATTTTCCAAAACCATTATGGAGGGAAAGGTCGAAGGAAAGAGAGCAAGAGGTAGGCAATGATACAACTGGGAGGGCAACATCAAGAGATGGATGGGCAGCAATCTGAGAGAGTGTACAACCGGGACAAGAGGCAGAGCAAGCTGGAGATCCATTACAGCCAACCTTAACTGTGGAGATGGCACCTGAGTGATTGAATCACTACAGAGACCTACCTGGTATAAGAGCGTATCCAACATGCTAGCAGAGAACACCTGGCCAGCGGCAAATGGCAGACGGAATATATGGTTCAGGTTTGTCGTCATCACATCTTTTAATTTCTGTAATGTGAGAATATGAAGAAAATAATCTGAGTGATAGAAAGAAGAAAAAAACGAGCAAAAGAAATAAGTTAATAATATTTAATTTTCAAAGTTATTTCAAGGTTCTTAATTTTTAAAAAATTTTTTCATTTCACAAACAGGATTCAAGACAGTCCTATTTTTGACCCTTCCTACTCCTCACCCGTCACACGGCTAATTTTTTCACACACACACGCGCATGCATGCACGCATGCACACACACATTTACATATACATATACACATATATATATATATATTCAGGGTTACACATGCTGAATTAATGTAGCAGTGAACATAATACAACTGCTAAGTATTTTCACTGAATGGACTTAACATATCAGACACAGATGAACATATGTATATATGTATGCATAACATACACGGACTCACATTTGTACATGTATATAATTTCAGATGCACACACACACATGTACATGCATTCTGCATTATACACACACACACACACACACACATACATCCATGCATGCACTATACCGACACAAACAAATGTACATTTATACAATAAACATGCAGACATATTTACATTTATGTGTGCATGCAACAACAACACACACAAAATAAACACGCACACATGCACACACACACACACATATGCACACAACTAAATGCATGCAATATGCAGGCACACACAGACACTCATATGTACATGCACAGTCACACATACATATGTGCATACATATATGAAAAAATCATGCAACATACAATCACACACACACATGCAAGTATCCCTCCTCTCTCTGTCCAGTCATGCATCTATTTATTGCCACACATAGACACACTGACAAACAAATAACAGAGGCAAACAGCATACAATGACAGAGACAGTTATAAATAGTCATACTCATTGACTAAAATACAACATACAGTAGACACACATTCACATTTAAAAAAAAACCACTATTGACTAATTTAACACACATACTAAAACACAATAAAAGTATATATGTTAGACATTAACACACACATTAAGAAATCACACTAGATACACACACTGACTTAAGCAAAATAGACATTCAGAGAGAGACATATATTATGAAACACAATGACACACACAAAACAGACACACAGAGACAGTCACAGAGAAGCATACACACACTAGGTAACACAGTTTAGTATTTTATATAATATATATATATATATATATATATATATATATATATATATATATATATATATATATATATATATATATATATATATATATATATATATATATATATATATATATATATATATATATATATATATATATATATATATATATATATATATATATATATATATATATATATATATTTATATTTATATTTCCCATTTCAAACAAATAATAAATCCTCTAATGTTAAAAAAAAAGTAAAGAACTCTTTTCCACGCCTTTAGGTGTATAGAGGATATAGAGCTAGATCTATATTTTTATAAATCAATTGGCACAAGATGTGGTCAGCATTACACTGGCTGCCTTTACTTTCCGGGACTACGCCCGGTACCCACTCAAGGCAAGGTCGACCTGGGAGAATCCTCTAATGAGATAACACAGTTTAGTTTTGATATATATATTTATATTATTATTTAATATTTCCCATATCAAACAAATAATCAATCCTCTAATGAGTTAACAATATTTCCCATTTAAAACAAATAATCAATCCTCTAATGAGTAAACAATATTTCCCATTTCAAACAAATAATCAAAACCTCTAATGAGTTAACGAAATTCCCCATTTTAAACAAAAAATCAATCCTCTGATGAGTTAATCATATTCACCAATTCAAAAAAAAAATTATCAAACCTCAAATAAGTTAACCATATTTCCCATTTGAAACAAAAAAATCAATTTTCTAATGGGTCAACCATATTTCCCATTTTCAAACAATCAATTCTCTAATGAATTAACAATATTTCCCATAGTAAACAAATAATGAATCCTCTATGGAGTTAATCATATTTCTCATTTCAAACAAATATTAATTCTCGTGGAAGGCAAGTATTCTCACAGTACCTGTTCTAGACGGGAAGCCTTCTGACTGTTGGCATCCTGAGCAGAAAACTGCATGAACCTCATGTTTGATGCCTGGCTCAACTCCGTGACTACATAAGTATTGGGGAATAGTCTGCAAAGAAACAGATGTATATAGTAGGAAAATGTTTTATTGTCTGTAGTTGCACTTGTGTGTCGGCTCTGTGGCTAAGTCGATGCGAACACTTCGTAATGTCGGGTCGGGTTCGATCCCAGCTGCGGGCCATGTGGCTTGCATTGGTTTCGATAGTGGTATTGAGAAAGCCGACCATCCAGAAAGAAATGGCAAACTACTGGATGTAAATTTGCCTAGAAAAACCACACAACAGCCAGGGGCTGTTGGGGTTGGTTCTGTAAAGTCCTGTAAAGGATACTAACCATCCACTTGTTAAATATAACATCTTGGTATGCAAGGAGTTAAAGTATCCTTTGCTTAAAAAGCTAAAGTCAAGAGGACTGACTTGATTAGAACAGCTTTATCCCATTCGGTCTCTCTATCCATAGAACAGCTATCTGCCTGCTCAGAGCATTACACAAAGCCCGAACTCCGTAGCTATAGTGATGATTCCAAGGGATTTCCCATACAAAATGCACTCTTGAAACAAACAACACATCAGTGAAATGAGACACTGAGACTTATGTGCAAAACTGTGCAGACCTCAGAGAGTTTAACAAATGCATGCTGAAGTTGTATACATAAAGCTCAGAGTAGAAAAAGCGCATGACTAGGTACTGGAAATAGTTTCCAAACAAGAAGAGGCAAAGTTTTTGCTTCTGCCAGATGGTGGCCATTGCATTTTTGCTCCATTGCAGAACCCATCTACTGAGCTGAGTGCATGGTGCGGCCCTGTGAGCTGCGGATTTCATTTTGAATGTTTTTCAACTGTGACCAACGTGGTGCTGTGAATTGTAGATTCAGAAAATAGCGTGTGCCCTCTTGTTGCAATATTTATTGTGCCCTTATGTGATTAAAATTGATCAGCAACTGCTGATTTGTTGGTTACCTCTGCTACCGTCGATGATGAACTGCATTTCTAATATCAGACTGTTTGTGTTAGCACTTCTGATGGCCACCATATGCTTTTAATGCCTGTGTACGCTAGTGCATTTGCTGAGACAGCAGTCTGTCAATCTCTCCACAAGGGACTATGATAAACATTCTGTGTGTTTTTCGTTGGCACAGAAGATGAGCAACTATCGAGTGACCCATTTGCAATGAAGCTGAATCTAACATTACCATTACCATCACCAGATGAGAAGAACACCAAATACCTGAATACTAAAGAAACCATCTGCTTACTTGAAAATAGTCTGTACAGCAACAATAGTTTCAGAATCTGCCAGGATCTCCTCTCCACCATAGTCAGAATCTGAATCTCTGTTGACCACCACAAGATGGCTGGCTTTGTTAATCCCAGCCAGCAGCAGGTCATCAACACTGTAGAAGGTAGACACACTGTGTTACATTCATTAATATGCATCATGTTACATTTATCCTATCAATACATTATTTTGCATTCATCCTGTCATTCACCCTGGTAATTCTGGGATGTACAAGAGATACCCCAGCAGTATGTATGCGATATATACTTGCATGCCTACTATTGCATATAGGCTAACAGTTCTACAGGCAATGTCATGTCTCAGAGTAGCTGCAGAAAAGCAGCATCTCCTGCATGAAGCCCTGGTTAGAGCTAAAGTCACAGACTGAAAAGAGGAATGTCTTGGATGGCGCAGGCTGAAGACACAATTAGACATGTGCGCAGGCTTAATAATTTTGGAGAGGACTGGGTCAAAGTGTCCAGACAAGACTCAGAATTGTGTAGGGTTGTAATCACTTTAGGTCGTGAGTGCAGGGACTGGCCAGCTGATGCTGCAGAATCAGAAGTTCAAAAATGATTCAGAATAATTCCAGCCCAGGCGCTTTGATTATCAATACAGTTGGCTCTGTGTTGGGAGGCAGATGAAGTGCATGGAAGTTCATAGCAAAAGTGAATGGATGTCGCTTAGTGCAACAAAGCCTGGCATAATGACACCATAATGTCTTAGTCTGAGAATGAAGATGGAGGCAGTTGTTGACGCCCTCTGCTCGCTTGAGAATCAGCCACAAGTCATAATCATATCTGACTCACCAATACATTATGTTACACTCATCCACCAATACATTATGATACCCTCATCTCATCAATCAAATTAATGTTGCACTCATCCCACCGATACATCACATTACACATATCCCATCAATAAAATTACCCTTACACCAATAGATTACATTCCCACCAATATGTAACACTCATCCCACCGATACATCACATTACACTCATCCCATCAATACATTACGTTACACTCATCCAACCAATCAATAAGATTATTACACTCATCCCATCCTCATACACTCATCCCATCAATTAAATTCCCATCTTGCACTCATCATCCCATCAATAAGATTATGTTACACTCATCCCACAATAAGATTATGTTACACTCATCCCTCAATATATTACATTACTTTCATCCAGCCAATAAATAATGTTACATTCATACCACTAATACACTTCATCACACTCATCCCAACAACACATTACACTCATTTCACTAATACATTATGTTACACTCATCCCATCAATAAGATTATGTTACACTCATCCCATCAATATGTAACACTCATCCAACTGATATATTATGTTACACTCATCCCACCAATATGTAACACTCATCCAACTGATATATTATGTTACACTCATCCCATCAATAAGATTATGTTACACTCATCCCATCAATAAGATTATGTTACACTCATCCCACCAATAAGATTATGTTACACTCATCCCATCAGATTATGTTTACATATCCCATCAATAAGAATGTTACACTCATCCCATCAATAAGATTATGTTACACTCATCCCATCAATAAGATTATTACACTCATCCCACCAATAAGATTATGTTACACTCATCCCACATGTTACACTCATCCCACCAATAAGATTATGTTACACTCATCCCATCAATAAGATTATGTTACACTCATCCCATCAATAAGATTATGTTACACTCATCCCATCAATAAGATTATGTTACACTCATCCCACCAATAAGATTATGTTACACTCATCCCATCAATAAGATTATGTTACACTCATCCCATCAATAAGATTATGTTACACTCATACAGATTATGTTACACTCATCCACCAATAAGATTATGTTACACTCATCCCACCAATAAGATGATGTTACACTCATCCCATCAATAAGATTATGTTACACTCATCCCATCAATAAGATTATGTTACACTCATCCCACCAATATATTACATTACATTCATCCAGCCAATAAATAATGTTACATTCATACCACTAATACACTTCATTACACTCATCCCAACAACACATTACACTCATTTCGCTAATACATTATGTTACACTCATCAAACGAATACATTACATTACCCTCATCCCACCAATACATTATGTTACACTCATCCCATCAATGAAATTATTGTTACACTCATCTCACCAATACATTACATTACCCTGATCCCACAAATACATTATGTTTCACTCATTCCATCAAAGAAATTAATGCTTTACTCATCCCACCAAAACATTATGTTAACCTATCCCACCAATACCTAAACTTATTCCATTATTACATTATGCTACATTCATTCCACCATTACATTATGTTACACTCATCCCACCAATACATTAAGCTAAACTTATTCCATTATTACATTATGCTACACTCATTCCATCAAAACATTATGCTACACTCATCCCACTAGTACATCCTGTTACACTCATCCCACCAGTACACTGTGTTACATTCATCCTGCCAATACAATAATTTACACTTCTCCCAACAACATATTACATTACACTCATTCTACCAAAACATTACGTTACACTCATCTTACCAATACATTAAGTTACACTCCTCCCAACACAATACACTGTGTTACATTCTGACATTATGTTTGCCTGTTTTTCACTGAACTTTTTATCACTGAACGAACGAACGAACGAACAAACTTTATTTTCAAAGGGTTACAAATTAGGCACGCAGGCCTGTCTTACATTTGGCCCTTCCAAACTTCCATCTTTCGCACAGCAGTTGTATTTCATCAATGAAGCATGTTATATTTATGTAATAATATGCATATTATATATATAAAGTCAAAAACAAAAGCATGGATGACACTGACACCAAATGAGCCTGTCACTTACATTCTTATGGTTCCCATCATGTAGTAAACTAGTGGAAACCGAGCTATAGTGTCCAGAAACACAGGGTCTGGTCTGAAAGCAAGGACAACCAAAATAAAGCATGAGACATAATGGGGAAGCAGAAAGACAAATCTCCAGAATTTTACTCACTGTACACAATGTGACCACATTAATGTATGTTATGTGGAATTATGCATGCCTGTCTGTTGAAATTTTACTATGGAAGAAATGATCTTCTGCTAATGATGAAGACTCATAAATGTATACAGTAAATTCCTAACATTATGATGAGCTAGAAATACAAGGAATATACTTCTAAATTAATGATGCATCATCCATACATAAATTATGTTAATAACTGTGTGAGAAAGAGAGGGAGGGAGAGAGGGTGGAGTGAGAGAGAGAGAGAAAGAATCACAGACAGACACAGAGACTATGAGAGGCACAGAGAGAGAGACAGAGAGAGACAGAGACACAGAGAGAAAGGGTCACATACAGGTATGAAGACAATGTGCATGTGAGAGAAAGACAGACAGTCACAGACAGACATACGGACGATGAGAGGAGGAGAGAGGTATAGGGACAATGTACATGCGAAAGAGAGAGAGAGAGACACACAGAGAGAGAGAGAGAGAGAGAGAGAGAGAGAGAGAGAGAGAGAGGCACGGACAGGTATAGAGACAATGTGCTTGTGAAAGAGAGAGAAAGAGAGAGACAGTCACACAGACATACCAACAATGAGTGGACGATAGAGACAATGTGTGTGTGTGTGTGTGTGAGAGAGAAAGAGAGAGAAAGAGAGAGAAACAGAGACATAAAGAAAGCAAATAAAGATGGGAAACAGCAATGTCTTCTGTTAAGCACCCCTGGATATTTTTTATTTATTCTTGTAATAACATATATTTATATTTGTCTTAGCTTGCATTTTTTATTCCATATTTACCGACCAATTCTATTTTAACAGTAATAACAAATAGTGAATAAAAAAAGGGTAACATATGTCACAAATACACACTACTTCTTCTTTAACATTCCAAGCCCATGAGGTTTATTGCTTCATATATCACACCTTCATTCACCTCTTTGTTTAGCCTTCTCCTTCCAGTTGGTAACTCCAAGTGTTTTCGGATGTCTCTGTGGCGAAACGGTCAAACCATTTGCCTTGCAATTTTCTTCTTCTTCTTCTTCGCGTTCACCAGCTGTACACTCTGGCGGAAAGTTCTGGTTGCTCGTCCACTACTGAACTGAATTCCTGCCCCAGAACCTGAGTGTTGCGTGTGCATCAGTTTTACAGATCTCATTCTCTTGAATACAGACTGTTGGTTCCTTGCCTCTCCGGCAGACGCACTCCGACTTAGAAGGAAGCTCCCCAATTAGTCTACTCTTACGATATGCTTTTGGGGAGGCAGTGGGTCTATTCTTGTTTTCCCCACAATGGGGCCCCGGAACCCACACGGGAGCCTTGCAGTCTGAAGGTCAGGGGTTCATTTCATGAGTGCACTTCCTACGCAGACCTCCAGGGTGTCATCACCAGAGATACAGAGTATGTGCTTTGTGCGATGCTCTCAGCAGGCAGCTAGCTATTATGCAGAGAGAGACCAAGCCATATGGGTTTTTTTTTAAAATAGTAAGTGAAGTCAATCCTCTCGACTTATAACTCCAGGTGTTCATAGATCTGCCTGTGTATTATGATTCCACCAGCTTCTTGATCTACTCACATTCATCACTTTACTGTGTGCAATTTTTAAATAAATACTTACTTATTACATTATATATTGGAGTCGCCAGGGTGGAGTGGCTAGCCATTCGCCTGCAGATTGGAAGGTCGTGGGTTCGCTCCCTGGCGGAACCAGACATTTTTCAAAAATAACTTTGGCTCTCAGGTTGAGGCAGCCTTGAGTGGATACCGGGTGCAGTCCACGGGAAGTAAAGGTGGCAGCGAGATGCTGACCACATCAACCATCTTGTGCCGACTGGTATATAAAATATAGGTCAAGCCCTATATGCCCTATACGCCTAAAGACGTGGAAAAGGGTCCTTTACTTACTTTATTTTTGTTTTTAATTACATTATATGAACAGAGAAAGACACAAACTCACTGTTCCTCCAACAATAAAACAATAGGGACTCAATCCATTGACACCAATGAAGGAAGACCTCAAGGGCACAATGAAGTTGAAGATGCCTGGAGTAGCATGTTCAGCAGCTAGGATAATCAGCTGATGCTGCCACCTCTCATCCTTGGCATTTTTGTACTTGCAGTGATCACAGTTCTGTGGGCAACATACAGGTGACAATTAACAAACAACATCTGGTGGAAATAGGCTTCATGTGTGTCTTTTTTTTTTTTCTTTAACTCTTTGAGTCCCAAGGAACGTATCATACGTTCATAGATCCCTATGCATGATGCGTAGATTTTACGTCTTTCGTGACCACGCCTTGGGCCTGTGATGCTAAACCCCATGGGACTCAAAGAGTTAAATTGTTGTTGTTGATGCTATAAAACATTAAAGCTGAATCCATCAAAAGTTGGACTTCAAAAAGTTATGAAAATACAAATTTATTGAAGACACCAATAACAAATGTTACATGATATAACTAGTAAAACACTGAAAATGAATGAATGTTTTGATATGTTGAATATATACTGATATGGTAAAATGTTGTTTTATCTTGTTAGAAAAATATTTTTTCATATACATTGTTAAACCACAATTACAACATAGGACAATTACAAACTGTTAGAAAAGTATTTTAAAATTATTGTAATTATAGAAAACAAAACTACTTACAAGTTGTTTTTTTTACATGAAATTTATAGTTTAATTATTGATGTAAGGATACAACTGAGACACCTGTACTGAAATTGAAATGATCATATATTCAGCACAAAAAAAGTACAATTGGGCAAACCACTGGGGAAAGCCAACATGATTGGGAACATATTCACATATCACTAATTCTGTAGCAACTGGCCACTCATCATTTTCTGAATCCGCAGGTCATAACACAAACCATGTTAAACACAGTAAAAAAAAATTCCAAAAAAACATCTACAGTTCACAGTGTTGTGCCATGCAATCAACTCAGTAACTTGTTAAGGGGTGTTGATCTATTCGGAACCCTCATAGGAAAACAGTACTGATTTGACAAAGGAGCTAACATAAGGCACTTACTCGACCCCATTCTAAGCAGCACAGTTGTCTGGCCTCTGACATAATGTGACAGTTTATGCGTCTGGATCCAGAGAAGATTGTCACTGGTGGCGGTCCTGTTGTCAACCTGTAAAATACACAATCAAATAATCATGTATCAGTCATCCATGTTATCTCTACTACAAGTGGATGTTCAATTCTTATGATGGACATGAAATCAATCATCTGTAAATCATCCATGTTATCTCTACTACAAGTGGATGTTCAATTCTTATGATGGACATGAAATCAATCATCTGTAAATCATCCATGTTATCTCTACTACAAGTGGATGTTCAATTCTCGTGATGGACATGAAATCAATCATCTGTAAATCATCCATGTTGTCTCTATTACAAGTGGATGTTCAATTCTTGTGATGGACATGAAATCAATCATCTGTAAATCATTTATGTTGTCTCTACTACAAGTGGATGTTCAATTCTTATGATGGACATGAAATCAATCATCTGTAAATCATCCATGTTGTCTCTACTACAAGTGGATGTTCAATTCTTATGATTGACATGAAATCAATCATATGTAAATCATCCATGTTATCTCTACTACAAGTGGATGTTCAATTCTTATGATGGAAATGAAATAATCATTTATCAGTCATTCACATTGTCTCTACTACAAGTATATATTTAATTCTTATGATGGACATGAAATATATCATATTTTTTTTTACCCATCTTGTTTGTCTTTACTACAAGTCGATGTTCAATTCTTATGATTGACATGAAATCAATCATATGTAAATCATCCATGTTGTCTCTACTACAAGTGGATATTTAATTCTTATGATGGACATGAAATCAATCATTTATCAGTCATCCACACTGTCTCTACTACCAGTGGATGTTCAATTCTTATTGTGGACATGAAATCAATCATATGTCAATCATTCATGTTGTCTCTACTGAAGTGGATTTATAATTCTTATGATGGACATAAAAACAATCATAATCCATCTTGTTTCTACCACAAGTCGATGTTCAATTCTCCTGAGGAACATCAAAACAATCATTTATCAATATAGGTACTGATTTTACTACAAGTGTGTTTATAATTCTTATCATGGACATAAAAGAAATCATTTCTTTTACCCATCTTGTTTTCTCTACTACAAGTGGATGAATGATTTTAATGATAGACATAAAAACAATCATACACGATTACTCATCAATCAGTAAGTCCTTTACAGAACATCACCCTCGTCACGGCACACCTAAAAGTCTCTCTTTCTCTAGCCAAGTCACCAGCCCTATGTGCTTTTATAGCCAATGCATCATTAATGTCCTGTATCTGCCTTAGTAGAGGTTGGCCTGCACCCTCTATCCCCGTTCTCTCCAGACCACCACGCGCTGGACATGTCTAAACTACCTTAGCTTTTGGGACAGGATGCTGTTTACGAGCCAATTCTCCTTGATGTTCAGGTCATGCAGGATGCCAACATTTTTCTCTGCTAGAAGTGGGTGTATGATTTTTATGAATGCATACATAGAATGAGAAAAGACATGATCTGTATGTCAATACAACACTGTATAAGATAATCCTTGTTGCTGCATTTTATATCAGGTGGATTAGAGACAATCATTCAACTAACATTCCCGATGATACAGTGAAAATATGGGGGTGACTGCAGTCAAGCTGATACAAGAAATTCCACTGAAATGTGACTGAAAAGCTTAATGAAATGGGAAAGCAGAAAAAAACATGTACAAAACAACAACAATCATGTTTCGGCCCACAGCCTTTGTCAAACATGAAGTTAGAAAAATGTGTGCAAAACTAATAATACTTCATGTTTGACAAAGGCTGATGGCTGTTATGCTTTTTAGTCACAATTCACTGGAATTCCAGTGATAAAGTGTATATCACTCATTCTTGCTACCCCAATGACAAGAAATAAAGGTCTACTGTGGCTGTGCATCAAATCTGTTGGCCCATTATATAATAACTATCCTTAATGATCTGTATACAGAGATTCTTCATATTATGAGATTCTTCCTTGATCCATAGCCAAATAGCATATATACGAGATCCAAACCTTTCAGTGAACCTTATCTTGATGTGTCACAGCATTTACAGGGAAGACAGGAAGAGGCCAGCAATGGTAAAAATTAAATCCTCCCCAAATGTGAATACTGCCACCTCCATATTTCTCATATATTGTTTCTCTACATAAATTAACTTTTGTCCATTTAATCTGTACCTCATCTGTGTTTCTTGCATATTATACTACCCACTATCATTATTCTACAAGTACTAGTCATCTTTTACCACATGGTTGTTAAGGGGCTGTTGGTATACTTTTTCTTCCTAAAATATGTCCCTAGAACACATAAAGGGATCTGAATTAACAGAAGAATACTATTAACTACAACAGAACTATAAGAAATAAAAATAAGGGGAAAGATAACAGTCTATACCAGGGCTATTTAACTAAGTTTGTGCAGGGACTACAGTGTGGAAAATGGAGACTGTCAAAAGCCAGACACCTCAGCCCCAGCATAGGGCCCTTTTTCATGCCTTTAGGCGTATTGGGAATATAGGGCTAGACCTATATTTTTATAAACCAATCGGCACTTGGTGGGTGATGTGGTCAGTATCACTCCGGCCGCAACCCCAGCATAGGTGGACCATTAATACAATACTGTTGGCAATGATCTGCAAGCCACTTGCTAGGCTTCTGGGGGCCGGATTAGGCCCACTGACCACCAGTTGAATAGCTCTGGTCTATACTGGTGTAGGGGTTCACACATCTACACAGATCTCAGTTTTTTGGTGTTCTGGGTCAATTCCACTGATTCTATTCCTGCATGCCATTGTCTTAAGCCTTTTCTAGCAGTGATCTTTTCAGGCATCGCGATATTCTTCAGTGCTCCTTTTCTCATCACATGACCAAAGAACTTTGCTTGTCTCCTTCTCATTGTTGTACATAATGTTATACTTTCATTAGCCATTTCCAGGTTGTCACTATTTATACTACTTGGAAAGGTCAAGGGTAGTGAGCATACTTTGGATCTTTTCTCCAGGCCATGCTGGCATAGTGGGTAATGAACAGGCAGACAGATTGGCTGGATCTGCACCACTGGGTGGTGAATTGAAACATGACAAGGCAGATGTGGTCAAGGCCCTTTGGGAATAAGCAACGGAATCAGTAGAGAAAGAAGATTATTATGGCCTGGAGAAAATGAGGACCCTGGGTGTAACCAGAGGGTCTGGCCGGCTCACTACACTCAGAGGAAAGGCAAGACAGAAATATAACCAGATTGTGACCGGTACCATCAGTATTAGAACTCTGCCCTGGCTGCTGAAGATGGGGACGGAGCGCACATGGGAATTCTTCTAAGTGCTGTGATGTCAATTCTTGAGTCAACTCAACTCACTGTTTATACTTTTGAACATAAAATTAGCACTGGAGAACGACAATTGATATGAGGCAAGATAGCTTTGTTATCTAAGAAGACACTGAATTTAAAAAAAAAATTAGATGTCACTTACTTTTCCTGCCCCATGTCATTGTAAAACTGGAAAACACGGCCTGCTCCGTGCCTATGGTCAATGTTTTCTGGGCCCCCTGAAAAAGACCATGTCCCATTTCATTAGAAGAACATGGCTTGATTATTACAGGATTTTCAGGATTTTAAACTCTTGTTATAAAAGAAGCAGTTAATGGATATACACTGTTGGCATCTTAACATGTGAAGACAAGTTCATTCATTCATTCATTTCTTTTACTCCATCGGGACATCACACAAGCAATAAACACCCGATGACACAGAGTGCCACCATGGGGATGAGGATGAGAGGTCCCAGAAACTGCATTCAGCCATTAAACCATATTTATGGCCAGGCTATATTGCGGCCCCTGACAAGAGCCAGAGTAGGGCTTCAAATAATGAAAAATTTCACCCCACAAGGGGATGACAGGATATAAATAGTGAAGACAAGTTTGAAGTTGTCTGTGATCTTGTGTCCCCATGAGACTTAGAATTCCACTGGGAAAAAAAGGAATATCCAGCGTATTGAAGAGAGGGTGTTAACAGCACTGAAACTGAAAACTGCACAAGATTCAAAAGACTTTGCAGAAGACTGAATAACATCCAGACATCCCCAGTGCCACAAACAAGACTCACATTGAAGTGTACTACGGTAAACCTAAAACTTAAAACTTATCTGAAGATTTTAAGATGCCACGTGTGTATATCCATTAAATACCTCTTTCAAAAATTACCTTGCTACCAGGTAGACCCAGCCTTGAGTACGTATCATGAACAGTCCTGGGAAGTAAAGGCAGCAGCATGATGTTGACTACATCACCCCCACCCCGAGTGCCAACTGGTCTATAAAACATAGGTCTACCCCTATGTGCCCAACACACCTAAAGGCATGAAAAAGGGTCCTTTTCTTGTCTTTTCTTTTTTTTTAAACTTTTTAAAATGACAGTTGAAAATCACAGCAATCATTCTCAATGGCCCTGTATTTTACACGAAGATCTCATTAACTCTTTCAGTACCAAACTTACCATACATTCATCATCATCATCATCATCATAAACCACTTCTGCCATTAAGCGTTGTGGGGAGGAATAATTTGAGATCCAGTGCATGCTGGCTGCCACTGGCTATTGTCATATCATGAAGGCGTAAGGTGTCTTTAATGTTCTCAGTCCATTTTTTGTGTGGCTGTCCTCTTGCTCTTGTAGCTGATCTTCTGAGATTTTGTGCTTGTGATGGTATCTGATCTTGCTGCATTCTAACGAGATGACCAAACCACATGATCTGCTGTTCCTCGATGAATCTAGTGCAATGTGTTGTTCCTACAATATGTCTGACAGTTTCATTATTTGCTCAATATCGAATGGTTAAATTGGCGGCTTTTCTCAGGTGTCTCACCTCGCACGTGATGATTTTATGTACATTGGCTTTAGATAGTGTCCATGTTTGGCACTGGTAGTTCAATATTAGAATGAATAAGCTGTCTATAATTCATTTGGTTTAATTAAAATTTACTACTTAAAATCTACAATTACATTAATTCATACCAAACAGATCATCTCAGCCTAAAGAGATTGTGGCAGGATGCGTGACTAAGAGATCTGGCCAAGACTCACCATTGAGAAAAAGATGGCAGATTTCTCCTGGTAACATTGGAAGCTGAATTTGCACTGACTGCTAAAGATGGGGATGGAACACTTTTAGGAAGGTCCCAATTGCTATGATATTGGTTCTTAACTCAATTTACCAAGACTGTAAGCTTAGCTTCTTCTGACTCAGTGTTATTTGAACTTATTCAGACTCAAACACTGACCCATGCTGGACTACAGGTCACTTTATAACTGTTTCATGATGATTTGTTTACTTTTACTTGCATGTACGAATAAGGATTTAATCATCATACGCTCAGGAAATAAAAAAATATTAAATAGGCAGTCTCCTAAAGGTCATCAACAACATTAGAAGGGATAGGGTCACGAATACTAGCATTAGAGAGAAGACTGAAATAAGACAGTGCCTCAGTTACACTGAAAGACACAGAATGAGGTTTGGTCACTTGGTATGAATTCAGCCAGATAAAACTATATACGAGAGCTTCTGCAACAGAACAACCAGATGGAAGGCGAGAGGAAGTCCAAGGAAGAGATGGGTAGATAGTGTAGCTGAATCCTGCAGAAAGATAAACAAATACATTACCCAAGCCACCTGAGAATAATAAGACAATACAAAAAATCATAACTCTGAGATACATCATCCTGTGTGTGGCGTTAGATGTCACATAGGGCTCGCATTAGATTCCTCTACTCCGCTCTATTGCATGCAACTCTCTAGATTTCTGACATGGAGTTCAGGTCAGTATTTTTTGCCTCTTGTAATAATGTTTCTCCTTAATGTTTCCCTTGGATGTCTTTTCTCTCTCAAACCATTTGTTTCCCATTTTAGTGCTTCTCCAGAGCCCACCTTCTTTGTCTGTCATTTGACATATGTTAAAACTTAAATAACCTTGGAAATGAAAATTTATGGTTTGGTCTTAAAGCTGTTTTACTTGAAGCTCTCTATTTTGTTAAGGCATTTAAAGAATGTTGTTGGTTTGCCAGTGCGTATCATAATTTCCTTTCATAGTATCTTCACTGTATCATAAGCTGGTAACTGGGTGACAACAAAAAAAAAAAAAAGAAGAAGAAGAATCAAATGCTGATACTCACCTCCCAGCTTGTCATCATCAGACATACTCTGCTCATCCTCTGTCTTCTCCTCCTTATCACCTTCATCTCCACCTCCTCCCAAGTCCTTTTCCCTTACACCTTCATTTAACAAGGGAGCAGAGCTGCTGTGATTGACCACCCCGTTGTTGCTGAGACCAATGCCTTTCTTTGAGTCAGTGACATTGTCCTCAGCCTCGCTGCTGTGTCCACTGCTGGTGTTGCTGGCCACTGTCAACTTGCGGGCCATGCGGGCAATGTTATTTCCCATGAGACTGGTGATGGTGTCAAAGACGCTCTCGTCCGGGTCATCAGCAGTGACGGTGAGTTCATGTTCATTGTGGTACTTCTGCAAGGCCAGCGCTATCTGTTCTGAAAGTTACATGTAAAACGATAAATCAAAATCAGCAGGTATACAAAAATTTAGGCAAAGTAAAAGCAACAATACACATTTTTTTTAGTAGTATATCAGCAGTGGAAGTAGAAGAGCATTAAAAATAAAAAAGATTAGATAAATGTAATCAACGGTGGGATGAAAATTTATGAGTCGTATCTTGAGCATGCTACTGTATGGTAGGTAGCCAGTTCTGGACTCTATATGCTCCTCGAGAAAAGAGACTGAATACCTTCCACATGTGCTGTATGAGGCGCATCCTCACTATATCATAGCAAGACCTTGTCTCCAACAAATGTGTACTCACAAGAGCAAAAATACCATCAATGTACAGTTTACTGAAGCAGAGACGTCTGTGCTGGCTGGGACATGTCTCTCGCACGGATGATGGTTGTATTCCAAAGTATCTCCAATATGGTGAACTGGAAACAGGGAACAGACCTACAGGAAAGCCAAAGTTACTTTATAAAGACATCCGCAAACGTGACCTGACAGATACCAACACAGGCATAGAGACTCAGTAAAAAAACAGCTGCTGATCGACTATTATGGCAACAGAAAGTGAAAGACAGATTGTCGCATTTTGTCATAAACCAAACGCAGCGATCCATAGAGAAAAGATGCCAGAGAGAAAATTAGCCTCACAGCGAGGGAGTATCTACTTGTTTGTGTATCCTGTGTGGCAGATACTGCCACTCCCACATGGGACTTCACATTCACAGCAGATGCTGTTCCCAAAGCCAGCGGCACATCTCCATAGTCTCCAGAGACTGACAGATGCCATTATTATTATGGTGGGATTACTAAAGTAGATCAATATGAAAAAAAATTTTTAATCCAAACAAGAATACAGCAAGCCAGTTTCACAATATTGCAACCACTAATGACAAAATGTTCACTGGCTAGAAACCCTTCATCAGCATAAATGCATAGAGGCAAAAATAGGATATCAAACAAGAAAACAAAAATCACTTAGCCTTATAAACATAACCCCTCATTACAACTAGGTAACACACAGGGAAGGCCTATACTGGCTTAGTTTCCCCATAAAGCCATTGGAAATGTATGTGCAAAATACCCATGAATATCTGTGTAAACTAATACGATAAACTTACTACAAACCACTATAATTACATTTCCTTCATTAGTATTAAAGTAACTAGTCTAAATTTACAACACAATGCTCTTAAACTGTTGTATGACACAGTCATCATTTCATCTTCTTCCCTGTCTCTTTCATGCCACATGCATGAGGGACACAAACAAACAAACAAACAAATAACAACATTCACTTGTCTGTATTAGATGCAGAAATGTTAAACAATGTTGAAGGAAAATCAACAGCAAATGGTTAAAACTACTATCAGACAATGTTGAGCTGTTGTTCAGTACAACAAATATTTATTGTAGAAAGGATGTTAAAAGAAAGCACATTAAATTTATATTAATTCAAAGCAAACTAAAAGAGACATTAAATAAAAATTAAAACAACAAGTATATCTGTATTCTGAAGGTGTTCAGTTTTTCGTTTTTAAACCCCATAAAGGTACATTGTTTAAACGGACATAAGATCTAGGCTGACACAGCCTAAAATGTGTACTAGGAAAATTTCATGGAAAGTAAAGGTGGCTGGAGTGAAATTGGCCCCAATATTCACCAAGTGTTGAATGGTCTAACAATGAAACTGATCTATCACCATATACCTATATGTCTAAACGCATTAAAATTGGACTATTACTTACTATAATTTTTGCTACTATAATTTAAATATATTTATGTATAAATACTTGTTACAAGCAGAAAGTAGGAGGTTCCAGTTTGAATAACCGCTATGTTAACTCTTTCATTTCTTGTTCCAGTCAGTAAGTAGAAGAAGACAATTTGGATGATCGCTGGGTTAACTCTTTCGCTCTCTTGTCACATACAATAAGTAGAAGGTGGCGGTTTGAAAATTGCTAGACCAACTCTTCGAAGTCCAAACAGTTTTGCAATAAAAATTCAAGAGAGCATTACTTTAAAAAAAAAAAAAAATCTAACAGAAGGAGCCATTCAAGAGGGAATTACTTTTGTGTGGTCCGACTTTTCCTGTAGGTTATGTGGCCCAAATTTTTTTTGGGGGGAAAGGGGGGGGGGTGGGGGAAGGGGGGAAGAGGTGAGGGCCTCACTGCCCCTCTAACAAGCACGTTGTAAAAGGTGCCTAACTAGGAGGTAGGTTGAAATTAGATATGTTGGGCTAAAATCACAGCCCAGCTGTAAACCACAATACAACATGCCAAACGTCCTTTTTAAGGAAAATGTGGAATAAGTATAGTCTGACCAAATATAGAAAGTACAAGAATATATTAGGCAGTGGTTGTGTATAGATGTGAAGTTATGTTATGCTATCACAACCGACGCCACTGCACATTGAGCATTCCCAGACCTGCTCAGTCCTTCAAGGCAGTAGCCACTCCAAGATATTTCTACAAATTATTCCCATGAGAGCTTGGTTACAATGTCTCCTATCTCGGCCTCGAAGGCAGCACAAACATGCTCCATCATGCTTTAGATGTGAAAAGAGAAATGAGAAAACAAAGATTCTATCCACATTGCATAGAAGGGACAAGAAATAAACTTGATCTGACACTGACATGATCATATAAGAATGTGAACTACGACCTGCCTATGTTTACTGGTAAAGTGTTTTTGACAAAAAATACCATGGACCATGTTATGTGGAGGGAGCACATCAGGAAGGAAATGAGAATAAAGAAAGAGATGATTGTAGAAAGAAAGATAGCTTAGCACCTGAGTAGAAACACACTAAACATAAAGGATGACAACAATGGTCCTGAAATCCCACGCTATAATTGTTGAAGACTTTTTTTAATGCGGGCTGTTCTTGCTAGTCATCTCCCCATCGCCATGGGCTGTGGGTCTCATGCCTCCTCATAGTGCAATATAACACTATTGTCCGGAAAGACAGAAAGGTGCCAATCATATGATGACAATGGCCGGTATTCAAATTGATGGGTTGATTTCACCATGCACTGTTTGGGACTTGAGGAGTCAAAAAGAATGTGTTTAATTTAAGTTACTAGAGGATGCAGGCTGGGGATGGGAATCACAATCAAAATGGATCAGTTAGGAAGAAAACGGGGAAACAGGATAATTGTAAGCATAAGGAAAAAATAAAGGATTGTTGCCTAAGAGATTAAATTTGGGCCAGAGCACTTTTATTTTTATGGTACAAACTGTTTCAATACTCGTATTCTACTTCTACTGCAGTTGCACTTAAAAGGGCATCTGGCACATCGTGTTGTGGGCTACAGCTTGGCTGCAATATCTGTACTTTTTGCCTAAACACATTCAATTTAAGCAAATATTTAAGTAGTGACATTTACAACATGCTAGTTTAGTTGTTATTATCAATCCAAGGGCGCATGAACTTTCGCCCTTTGGTCCAATGTCATGTATTGGAATTTACATGTTTTCACAAGCTGTTCTTTTCCTCTGTACAAGATGTTCCACTTGTCTGGTCTTGAAAAGTGGAGCATTCTTCAAAAACAGCGCAAGACAAACCATTGGCAGCTGGGATCGAACCCGGAATCCCAACATTAGGAAGCTTGTTCACAATGCCTAACGCACAGACGCCGACTATTCAGCATGAAGGAGGTTAATTTGGGACTCTCCCATTAGAGCTCCGTCCCCATCTTCAGCAGCAAGCGAAGAGTTCCAGTTTTGATGGTACCAGTAACTGACTGATTGTAAATCCATCTCGCCTTTTCCTTGAGTGTTGAATGCCAGCCTGATCCCTTGGTTAACTACTAGCAGCGCCATTCTCCTCAGACCGTAATGATCTATTTGCGCCGCTGTACTGTTCACTCACTCCCAAAGGGCCCTCACAGCATCTATATGGTCATGCATCAATTCACCACCAAGCAGTGCAGAACCGGCTAATCTATCTACCTGCTTGTTTCCTAATACACTGGCTTGACCAAAGGAAAATATCCAAAGGATGCTAACTACCTAGGACCACTGAACCGATGCATGCCATTCTGCTCACAGCATGCTTGTCTCCATCTTTCTCAACATGCTCTGTGAGTCATTTGATTTTTCTCTTAGTCAGCGGTTTCCAATCTTTTTCAAACTACAACCAAATTTTTATAGAGGCTAAGCAACTCCTGTGCACCATAAATTAAAAACAGGCTTTTTAAAAGAATTTTTTAAAAAAACAAGTCAAAAAAAGAATCACCCACTTTGAAGAAAAAACACCCCCTAATTATTCACCTCTAATAAAATTCTTCTTGAGGAAGCAGTAGGTCTACTCTACACCACCCTCAAACCCCCAAATGGGGTCCTGGGACCCACACTGGGACAAAGGAGTTCAGACTAGGGAACTCAAGTCTGGATTAAATAACACTCTTTGTGTCAACTGTCATAATGTTCAAGAGAAAACAACATAGAAACAGGGCATATGTCATAAGCACATACAGAAATACCAAAACAAAAACTGTTCGCGGGAAGGATAAGAAAAATGTTGAAAACAAGACTGTTGATATACTCTGAACTATTGCTAGCAGCCATAGTTTAAAATAAAATCTAAAACAAGATAGTAATATACTGTAAACTATTGCTAGCTGCTAAATTTTAAGAAAAAAAGTAGCTAATACAAATAGGCAGAATAGGGTTTTCTGTGATGGTTGTAATAGTTGTAGGTTAAGAAAGAAACAAAATTAAAATTAAAAATAAGGTGGACAGTAATAAACACAATGAAAGAATGACAAAAAGACATTAAAAATAACATTAGAATAGTTCTTTCTTGAGTTCTACTATAAATTTAGTGGCAATGTCTTTTTCTTTTAAAAGGTTAACATTGTAACGTGCTGTCTGTGTCTTAACTTGCGTGTAAACTTTTTTGAGTTTAAGTCGTAGTAGAGCAACTACAAGGTGATGATCGCTTCCCACATCTGCTCCCCTTTTGACACGCACATCGAGTTGGGACCCACAACATTTTCTGTTTACCATGAAATGGTCGATCTGGTTTACATCTCTTCTGTTTGGGGATATCCATGTAAGCTTGTGTCAAACCCTATCAAGTGACCCAGAAACTCCAACTACAATCAGCATTCAAGAGAGATGGAACCAGATCAAAGAAACATACAAATCAACTAGCAATAAAATATTAGGAACCAGGAAACAACACCACAAAGAATGGATAAGTAGTCAAACCATGGACTATATTGCCAAGCGAAAAAGAATAAAGAGCCTCATAAATCACACTAAATCAGAACCTCAGAAAGACAAACTAATGTTAGAATATAGCGAACTAAATAAAATGACCAATAAAAGTGCCAGAGCTGACAAGAGAAGATTTATGGAAAATCTTGCAGAAACAGCAGAAAATGCTGCTAAAGCACATGATCTACAAACCCTACACAAAATTACCCAGCAAATTTGCGGAAACAGAAACAACTATCACAGCATACACATCAGAGATAACCAAGGCAGACTGCTCACTGCAGAACAAAAACAAGACATGCAGTGGACTAAACACTGCTCCGACCTCTTGAACAGACCTGATCCTGAAAATACCCCAGAAATTCAACTAGCCTCTCAGGACATTGACATTATTACTGAACCACCAAGCAAACAATAAATCCTTAAAGCTATCCACACTTTAAAGAACAACAAAGAACCAGGCAAAGACGAACTGCCAGCAGAACTTCTCAAAGTAGATCCCAACACAACTGCTAGCTTTCTAGAACCATTGTTCAAAGATATTTGGGAAAAAGAAGCGTTGCCTGATGACTGGACTGAAGGAACAATAGTCAAAATCCCCAAAAAAGGAGACTTAACAGACTGCAATAATTGGAGGGGAATTACTCTACTCTCAGTACCAAGCAAAATATTTTGTAAAATCATCATAATGCGGCTTGAAAAAGGAGTAGATAAATACCTACGAGTGGAACAAGCAGGATTCAGAAAGGGCAGAGGAACAAGTGAGCACATCTTCGCCATACGGAACATTTTAGAACAATGCAACGAATGGCAGAGAAGTATATATATTAATTTTGCGGACTTTGAGAAAGCTTTTGACAGCATCCATAGAGACGGTCTGTGGAAAATTTTACGACATTATGGAATTCCAGAAAAAATAGTCAACATAATTGCTCTCTTCTATAAAGACTTTTCCTGCAGTATAAAAAATTACAATACATCTTTCCCAGTAAAGACGGGTGTGTAAGACAGGGATGTGTTTATGTCATCTCTCCTCTTCACCTTGTGATTGATTGGATACTAAAGAACACAGTAGACAGGACATTAAGAGGCATACGATGGACTCCATTCACCATGCTTGAGGACCTTGATTTTGCAGATGATTTGGCACTCCTATCACATAAACATGAACATATACAAGAGAAAAGTAACAGACTAAACTGCACAGCAGAAATGGTGGGACTGAGAGTAAATACAAAGAAAACTAAGATCATGACAAACAGTCCAAACCAACAACCAGTGACCATACATAAGTAACCAATCACTTGAAAATGTAGAACATTTCACGTATCTTGGCAGTGTGGTGTCCCTACTGGGAGGGACAGAGGAAGACATACAGTCACGTCTGAACAAAGCTAGAGCTGCTTTTGGAAGGATGAGGCAAATCTGGAAATCCAACAATTACTGCAGAGGAACGAAACTCCGACACTACAAGAGCATCATTTTGCCAGTTCTTCTCTATGGAGCGGAATGCTGGAGAATGACCAAAAAGGATGCACACAAGCTGTCCACCTTCCACCACACATGTCTACGTAGAATTATCAAAATTTTCTGGCCAGATACAATCTCAAAAACTAAACTACTTCAAACCACAAACCAAGAAACTTTAGACAGTATGATTACCAAGAGAAGATGGAAATGGCTTGGCCACGTTATGAGAATTACTTCTGATATACCTGCCAAAACAGCTCTCGCATGGACACCAGAGGGAAAGAGAAAACAGGGGCGCCCAAAAACAACATGGAGACGAACGATGGAAAGTGACCTGAGTGCGGCATCTTTGACATGGAAAACTACATTGAAGATTGCACAGGAAAGGAAAGCATGGAAAGTCCTCTCTGAAGCCTCATGTGCCACTAGGCATAACGAGAACGGATGATGATGATAAGGGCAAAGAAGAGCCTGGAATGACAACATCAAGATATGAACAGGACAAAGTTAAAAACTTATTCATCAAGCAAAAGACAGAAAAAGATGGCGGGTTTTATGTGCTAGTGCTTCCATCAATACACGTCCATGACCCTAATGGGTCAAGGGTTATGTTATGTTATGATCAGTAACAGTTGAATATAATGAAACAAATAAATGAATCATTTTAGCTGAAATACTAAATCAAAAACAGACAAACTTTGCAATCTATTGTTTACATTTGTTGGGACAGTTAATGGGGAAACATTCTAAAAAGAAACATTATCATCATCATGTTGTAAGGTCTCTGCAGAATATCGTATTCATAAGGGCCTACTGTAAGGATTGTTAGTCCCATGTTAGTTTCCTTGCAGCATGTGCTTTCATGCCCAAGGTTATCTACCTGTACCTTGTCCACTTTAATACTGGCTGACCCTTGCCTCAGGTGCTTTCATGCCCAAGGTTATTTACCTGTACTGTGTCCACTTTAATACTGGTTGACTCCTGTCTCATGTACTTTCATGCTCAAGGTCTCTCTACCTGCACCGTGTCCACTTTAATACTTGTTGACTCCTGTCTCAAGTACTTTCATGCTCAAGGTCTCTCTACCTGCACCGTGTCCACTTTAATACTGGTTGACTCCTGTCTCATGTACTTTCATGCTCAAGGTCTCTCTACCTGCACGTGTCCACTTTAATACTGGTTGACCCCTGCCTCAGGTACCTTCATGCCCAAGGTCTCTACCTGTACTGTGTCCACTTTAATACTAGTTGACCCCTGCCATATGTATCTTCATGCCCAAGGTATTTACCTGCACCATGTCCACTTTAATACTGGCTGACCCCTGCCTCATGAACCTTCATGCGCAATGAATCTACCTGCACTGTGTCTTCTTTTCTAATGGCTGACTCCTGCCTCATGTATTTTCTTGCCTCAGATTACTCTAATATTCCATGTCCACTTTTACAATAGTTAGCCTCTGCCTCTTCTTCTAGAAACCATGCCTTCCAGTAATGTTGTTTCTAAACTACTAATATAACCAAAGTATTTAAGTTACAACACGAGCCAGAAGGACAAAAAGCAGAACCTTTTATCTCTGCTAACATCCAAAGCGGTAAAAAAAAGGAAAGCAAAGAAGAAGAAGATTTAAGTTCTTAACACATGATGTTTACAAGCAAATTATCTTCTTTGAGATCTACAGAAAGTCTGTATTTTTCTTCTTCTTAATCCATGGTATTGTGGGAATTTTTCTGTAAGAATTGACTTCAAAAGCCTCAATTTTCCTTGAATATAATGAAACAAATAAATGAATCTTTTTAGCCGAAATACAAAATCAAAAACAGATAAACATTGCAATCTATTGTTTACATTTGTTGGGACAGTTAATGGGGAAACATTCTAAAAAGAAACATTATCATCATCATGTTGTAAGGTCTCTGCAGAATATCATATTCATAAGGGCCTACTGTAAGGATTGTTAGTCCCATGTTAGTTTCCTTGCAGCATGTGCTTTCATGCCCAAGGTTATCTACCTGTACCTTGTCCACTTTAATACTGGCTGACCCTTGCCTCAGGTGCTTTCATGCCCAAGGTTATTTACCTGTACTGTGTCCACTTTAATACTGGTTGACTCCGGTCTCAAGTACTTTCATGCTCAAGGTCTCTCTACCTGCACGTGTCCACTTTAATACTGGCTGACCCCTGCCTCATGTGCTTTCATGCCCAAGGTTATCTACCTGTACCATGTCCACTTAAATACTGGCTGACCCCTGCCTCAGGTACCTTCATGCCCAAGTTATCTATCTGTACCATGTCCACTTTAATACTGGTTGACCCCTGCCTCATGAACCTTCATGCGCAATGAATCTACCTGCACTGTGTCTTCTTTTCTAATGGCTGACTCCTGCCTCATGTATTTTCTTGCCTCAGATTACTCTAATATTCCATGTCCACTTTTACAATAGTTAGCCTCTGCGTCTTCTTCTAGAAACCATGCCTTCCAGTAATGTTGTTTCTAAACTACTAATATAACCAAAGTATTTAAGTTACAACACGAGCCAGAAGGATAAAAAGCAGAACCTTTTATCTCTGCTAACATCCAAAGCGGTAAAAAAAGGTAAGCAAAGAAGAAGAAGATTTAGGTTCTTAACACATGATGTTTACAAGCAAATTATCTTCTTTGAGATCTACAGAAAGTCTGTATTTTTCTTCTTCTTAATTCATGGTATTGTGAGAATTTTTCTGTAAGAATTAACTTCAAAAGCCTCAATTTTCCTCTACACTAATTGCCAAATAGCCCATGACTAACATCCTCAGATTGCTATAGGAAGATGCATCCGCTCAAAATTAAGAAGACATACACATTTACAAAAAATACCCAACAAAAAACAGTAAAAATAGCTGTTGTGTACAAACTACTATTAACTGTACTGACTTAGAGAAAAGTAAAGTCAACCCAACACCCACAACCTACCCTGCTTACAGGATTGAACTAAATCAAACTTAAAAAAGTAAAAAAGCTGGCATGGGGAAAAAAATGATTTTGGAAAGAAATAATATGACAATGTCAAAACAATATTTCCCTATTATGAATTTAAAAAATGAGTACACAAACAATATTAATCTCTTCAAATAAAATAAACAAACCACGTTGTCTCTTATAAACTATACATTTTATCAATAGGAGACTAAGATTAACCACATGATTGCCATGGGAATCTAAGATTAACCAAATGATACATTTGTTTGCATAAAGTGAGACTGCACCTCTTAACTGCAACTATTTCCACAAATTTCAGTACACGCCATTCAGTGTGTTATAAATAACTTGTAAGACACAATTTATATCAATTATGTCCAGCAGATTACTTCATTATTTAAATATGATAATAATTTAAACAGTAATTTTAATGATGAGAGTGTCTTTGAGCTATGCAACAACAAACAACCTATACTCATTCACAACACATACATTATGCACTGATTGTACAAGCCCACCGAATAAATACTAGCATATGTTGTTAGATGTCAGTGTCTACAGAAGCTACAGCATCAGTTCACAGAATGTAATCAAAACAGAGCATAGAGTATCCAGCTGCAGGTTGTAAAACTTTTACTATCTTTTTTTGTTTGTTTTCACTAATGCATGTTAGAATGCCAGTCAAAGGCTATTTCAAAAGGATTTAATCATAACAGAGCCAAAAAGTATCCCTCAGAACCATTCTGCATTGCTTTCAATAAAATAATTTCTCCCTTGCTTGTCTTCTCCAAAGCGCCAGGTTTGACAAATAATTGTAACACAAGCATATTTTATTCATTGCTTTAAATATATTCTTTCCTACTTAAGCTTTAGTTCTCTAGAGTGCCAGGTTAAGTCCAATATCCAAACTGTTTAAGAAGACATCATGGTGGCGGGAAAGCTGGAAAGAAAAAAAAAAGGCAGAGGGAGACGTAAGAGAGAAGGTGCCAGGAAATCTAAAAGATCGCCTGTGTCAGAACTGATTGAAAGTACATGATACAAACAGCTGTGGATCGACATGACTAAGAAGATGAAGGCAGACAAGTTGAAAGAAGAAACACAGCTTTAAGTCAACAACTATTAATTATTAGTTAAAAAAAGAAACACAGGCTTCAAGTCAAAAACTATTAATTATAACAAAAGCCACAAAACTATTTAAACAATTCAATGATTAGTAACTAGCTTTGAAGTAGCTAACAAATCTGAGCAAAGCTATCAACAGAACAAAACAAAAACAAAAAAACATCCATATAGTGAGTGACAGAAGGCCATATATAATAGTAATTTACATGATACAGGCATATAACATAGCATCTACAACACACAATAAAATTAGCAGGACTGATAAAGTATTAATGTATGCACATTGAGTAACTAATCTAAAAGTGAGTGCTCATGAAACAGAAGAGGGAAAATAACAACTGAAAATATGCTCCACTCTAGAAGGCAAGGATACAAATGGACAAGCAGCGGACATAAAAATGTGAGATTGTGAAGCCAAACAATCGTATTACCATAGCGTTCAAATCGAGCGCTGGAGCCCCTTTTGGGCAGATGTGCTTCCCCATTTCTTGGGGGGTTGGGTACTGCTAAACAGTTCAACAAAACATGTTAAACACACATGTGTTTTGAATGCCTGAACACACAAAAGCAAGTGACTGTTTCGACTAAAGTTTATGACCAATCTTTTTAACCAATTTGGGATAAAGGTAGCATTACTCATTCTAATGCAAATGTATGATGAGTCTATATTTTTATTTCCTGTCTCTTTCCTTTCAAACTTTTCACAGAAAAGAGAAATCAAATGAATATTGTAATTTATGTTTTATGTCTTTAATATAACTATAGTTGTTATTATTTAATTTTGTTGTTGTTGTAGAGTGGTTTTTTTTTTTTCTTCCAATTATAAAGAATTTGGTCAAAATGTTCACCTGCTGTCGGCGTCTTTTTCTTTCACCAAAGCTTTCAGTTGCCTTTTTATGTGTTCAGAAATTGTTTGTTTCAGCTCCACTACAGCCCCTTTCAATACCTACTTATAAGCTGGACATGTTCATTTACTCGCTACACTGCATATTACCAACAGGCAGGAGATTGTGAAGCTCAAACATTTAATTTAACTTCACTTGACTTTTCTGGTGCTCGAGGACAGCTTAATTAGTTATAAATTAACATGAAATAAACTCTACAAATGGACTGTATGGGGTGCCAATAGTTAACTCTACAAATGGACTGTACAGGATGCCACTAGTTAACTCTACAAATGGACTGTACGGAGTGCCAACAGTTAACTCTACAAATGGACTGTACGGGGTGCCAATAGTTAACTCTACAAATGGACTGTACGGAGTGCCAACAGTTAACTCTACAAATGGACTGTACGGGGTGCCAATAGTTAACTCTACAAATGGAGTGTATGGGGTGCCAATAGTTTACTTGACAAATGGACTGTATGGGGTGCCAATAGTTAACTCTACAAATGGACTGTACAGGATGCCACTAGTTAACTCTACAAATGGACTGTACGGAGTGCCAACAGTTAACTCTATAAATGGACTGTACGGAGTGCCAATATTTTACTTTACAAATGGACTGTATAGGGTGCCAATAGTTAACTCTACAAATGGACTGTATGGGATGCCAATAGTTAACTCTACAAATGGACTGTACAGGGTGCCAAAAGTTAGCTCTACAAATGGACTGTACGGGGTGCCAATAGTTAACTCTATAAATGGACTGTATGGAGTGCCAATAGTTAACTCTACAAATGGACTGTATGGGGTGCCAATAGTTTACTCTACAATAGTACAGGGTTTAACTCTACAAATGGACTCTACTCTACAAATGGACTGTATGGGGTGCCAATAGTTTACTCTACAAATGGACTGTATGGGATGCCAATAGTTAACTCTACAAATGGATTGTATGGGATGCCAATAGTTAACTCTACAAATGGACTGTACAGGGTAACAATAGTTAACTACAAATGGACTGTACAGGGTGCCAATAGTTTACTCTACAAATGGACTGTACAGGGTGCCAATAGTTAACTCTACAAATGGACTGTACAGAGCACCAATATTTCCACACAATATGATGGGAGGCCAAATTGAGTGGTTTGTGACTTTCTTACCGGCAGTACATGAGAAAGAAAGAAATTCATCTTGGATGCTATTCTGCTCTTGCCTCAGATTTCTGTAGATGCAGCGCCTGTGATGGTAACTTCTTCTTCTTCTTCTGCCTTTCTATCCCTCAATGGAGCATAGGCCCTCAACCAACTCACGCCAAGTCGTTCTATCCTTCGCCATTGCATGGAGCTCTCCCCATGTCTTTCCAATCTTTCTAACCTCATTCTCCAGCTCTCTTCTCCATGTGTTTTTTGGCGTTCCTTTATTCCTATGCCCCTGTGGGTTCCAATGCAAAGACATTCTAGTTATGCTGTTCTCCTGTTTTCTCAGTGTGTGCCCTACCCAACGCCAGCGTCTTTTCCTCACCTCCTGATCCACTGGAGCCTGTTTAGTTCTCTCCCAAAGTTCTACATTAGTTATTCTATCATACCATTTTATTCCTTCTATTCTGCGCAGGCACCAGTTAATGAATGTCTGTAATTTATAAGTAATTGCCTTGGTTGTTCTCCATGTTTCGCCCCATACAATAGTACTGATTTGACATTAGAATTAAAAATTTTTACTTTAGTATTTCTTTTAATTTCTTTTGACCTCCACAAATTCCCTAGTGCTATGAAAGCCCCTCTTGCCTTCTGTATTCTTATTTTAACAAGATGTCCAAGCCATCTGATCTTCTGTTGCTCAATGTATTCGCCACAAAATGTTGTTCAACAACCTACCAGAGAGTATAATTTCTTGCTCAGCCTCTGGCCCCTCATCTCACGAGTGTTTATTTTAAGCATTCTTCTTTTTCAGCATTTTGAGCCCTTGATGTTCATTGCTGCAGATATCACCCGCCTCCACTCATCTCTCTGCTGGCCTTCTCTTTCCAATTGGTGACACCAAGTGTTTGCAGGTCTGTCTGGACATTATCTCTCCATATTTTTCTTGGGTCTCTACATCTTCCGTGTGTATACAGTTTTTACTTCTCTGTCATGACATTCTTTCAATACGCTTCAATCATTTCAGTCTATTAGCTCTATGATGCCAGTGATCAGTGGTGATTTAAATGAATTATTTTAACCATGTCGGTTTTTAATAAAGTCTGAGTTGGGCACTGGTATCCCAAGCCAATGATAAGGCATCTGACAATGATGATATAGGATAAATATAATTTTGTTTGAAACAAAAAATGGAAATAACTACTCTTTCCCTTTGGCCATATACGAACACTCAGAAAACAAAATGCTACAATATGTTGTTTGGTTGAAAATTCTCATCACTGCACATGAGTATCTTATTAACCGCTTCAGTCGCCTTGCAAAAATGAGACGGGGGGTGGGGGGGGGGGGGGGCATTTAGCACAGTTTAGAAACTCACAGTCTATATTGCTATATAGGTTCAAATCCTTGGCAAGGTCAGGAAGTTTTCTGTCGTAAGTAAAAACAAAATCCTAACTTGCAGTTTGTGGTGACGGCAATAGCTATGCGACCCTAAATCATCCAGCTTAAAGACCACCCTGCCTAACCCCCCAAAAAAAGAGGTCAATACAGGCAGTAATCTGCAGGGTTTTTATTTTTGTTTCTGTTTTTTGGGGGGCAGAAACTTTGTAGCCCCAGCAATGGTTCAAATACTAGAATCATGAATTCCAGCAAATACTTTTGGTGGAAGATGTTCATTTTTTTTTTTTTACATTGATCTTGGTGGCATTCTATTCAGCCTGGGTTACAATTTACAACTTCTGAGAGATTGTTCACATGCATGTCTATTAGTCCTCAGAATTTTTTACTGACTTTTGCTGCACCTAACGTATGAAATATTTATTGCCAATTTTTAGAGTCCTGGCCAAACATTTTGCAGGAAACAAAATAGAACTGTGGGTAGACTAGTCCAGGTGTTTCTCTAAAATCCAAACTTCAGCACAACATGAGTTTGAATCAAGTAGCTTCAGAGACATACTGGCCGAATGTTTGCCTGCAAGACCAAATGTCTTGGGTCAAATCCGCACCAAGTTGGATGTTTGCAATTTATCTAGGACTCCTAGGTCAACCCAGCCTAATGGTTACCAGAAAAAATTTTCTGGGAGGTAAAGATGGTCTGCGTGATTTTTACCATTTTACTCACTGAGTGCTGACGGGTTAATACAATTGTGGGTCTAGCACTGAATATCTACTGCTTCAGTGGTCAGAAAAGAGCCCTTTTACTTGTACTTCTTAGCATTTAAGGGCTGTAATCTCTGGTAGGAAGTTTTGGTTGTTTGTTAACTTCTGCTTTGGTTATTTTCTGGAACTTTGACTTTTGTGTGCACACCCGTTTGACAGATCCAGCTTAATTATATACATACAGTTGGTTCCTCCCCTCTCAGACAGATATATTCTGACTTTGAAGGAAATATCCCTAATTAGTTGGCTCATATGACAAACTTAATGTTTGGGGGTGGGGGGAGGGGGGAGCAGTGGATCTATTTTTTTCCCCCATTTGGGGATTTTACTTTTAAGAATCTAGGCTACCCTTGAGCTATGTCGTCACATACAAAAACCTGGTCTAGCTAGGGGTTTGTACTCAGGGACCACAGACAGATACCTCATAACAGCACTGGCACGACTTGCCTGACTTTAAATACATTCAGCAGCAAACACAGCAACATAACTGACACTTCTCATACCTAAGTTTTCATTACGTTTCCGAGGAACACTTTTCAGAGCTTCTGGGTTGATCTTGGAATACTCTTCTCTGGTCACACTCATGTAAAAACAGAAATCTGCACCCTAAAAATTAAAACACAACATTACTAATATTGAACCAACGAAAGAACAAACTTTATTTTCAATGGGGTAAGAACTGGGCACACAGGCCCATCTTACATTCTGCATTATTCCATTCACACATTATTTTAGCAGATAATAATAATAACAGACATCATCAACATCTTAGTTACAATGTTCTCTAAGTATACCTACATTTTAAAACAATTATAATACTAAGTATAATCAATCTTGATAGAAGTAAAAAAAAAAAATACTTAGGATACTATCACCTTCTAAGGGGGCATGTAGTCTATAGTGAGATAATTCATCACACACAGTTATAGGACAAAGAAGATATACTGGGCTCATAATGACAAGAAGTGGACACAGAATAACCAAGCAGGTACTGAAAAAGGAAACAAGTAGCTACAAGGAGAAACAAACACATGTGACCGCTAGCCATACATGACCCACCATGACCCAACTGGATGATGATGGTGATGATTTTAATGATGATTATGATTATAATTATGATGATTATAATGACGATGCTTATAATGATGATAATGACTTTAATGATGATAATGACCATAAGAATGATGATCATAATGAAGATGGTTATAATGATGATGATGACTATTATGACTATTATGATTTTAATGACAGTGATTATAATGAAGATTATTATAATTATGATGGTGATAATAATGATTACTATAATTATGATGGTGATTATAATGATGATGATTATAATAATGATGATGATTATAATGATGATTATGGTTATAATGATTATGATTATAATGATGATTATAATGATAATGATGATGATTAAATGATGACGATTTAATATATTCATTTTCCTCATGTGGGTTCCGGGGTCCCATTCCGGTGAAATAGACTCACTGCCTCCCAAACCAGCATATCGTAAGAGTCAACTAATATGAGGGGCTTCCTTCAAAGTCGAAGTGCATCTGCCTGAGAGGCAAGGAACCAATAGTCTGCATAAAAATGTCAAATCTGTAAAACGGATGTGCATGCAACACTCAGGTTCCGAAACAAGTCTAAAATCCAGAGGTCGATGAATAACCAGAACTTTTCCCCGGAGTTTGCAGCCAGTGAGCGGTAAGAAGAAGAAAGAATATTACATTCATTTCCTTCTATTTCCCCAGGCAATTGTTGGTAGATACATGGTAGTGACAGTTGGAGAACCACTAAAGACATGAAAGGAAAATTAAAAACATTTCATTTCATAAAAAAATGCTTGATGCAAATGCTGAACATAAGAATGGGATGAATTTAAGAAGGATGAAGAAATAAGAGAAATGTATGGGCCACCGCTGGTAAGAACAGTTATAAGGCAAGGAAGATGGGGCAATAATGGACACATCCTGAAAAGAAATGAACAAAGAATCACCAAACAGGCAGCTCGAATGGGAAATAAAGGGACTGAGAAAATGAGGATGTCCGAAAAGAAACTCTAAAATGAAAGTGGATGAGAGAGGCCAAGATGCTGGACTGGATTCCATCACTGACATCTAAGAGATTGCACAGAATATAATGGAATGGAGCAGTAGACAGAAAGCATTATGTGACAGATGGCAAAACAGGAAAATGGATAAATGTTGTTAGCAAAGTTATTTTATGTTATGTTATCTTATCACAATCGATGTTACTCCACATTGGGCATTCCCATGCATGCTCAGTCCTCTGATGCAGCAGCCACTCCAAGGTAATTCTACTAATTGTTTCCATAAGAGGTTGGTTATAATGTCTCCTATCTCAGTCTCAAAGGTCACATAGATGTGCTTCACTATGCTTTACTCCCATGTCACACAATCATGTTAGTGTCAGAGATTCGTCATTATCCACTAGCCCAGTACAGCATTGATGATATCTGTTCTGTCCATGCTTCTTCCCACATGCGCTGGTAGCACTGCTTGCCCAGTTGGTCCGCTCACCCATCATCCTTTACCACCACATTGAGGGAGGTTAAGTGCGATTTTTAGAATGTTTTCTAACCATTCAGAGCGCATACCACCTTTTGCTATCTTCTAAAGCATGTTCATAGAGTCTGATACAACTACTGCAAGTGTAGATGTTTGCTCTGATGCCTATGCAGCAGCTATGTCCATGGTCATGCCCGATGTAGTTGCCTGGTAAATGCCCCTGTCATCTTGCATTGTTTTCCCCATTTTTTGCGCTGTGTATGCCCATGCTGACCTTAATCTGTGTAGGTTATGATGTCTTCTGGGTGTAAATGCTGATTCACTAGTGCCCTTACCTGTGTCTATGGTAGCAGGAATCTGACCCCTGCAGTATCTTCCTAGTATTATAAAACCTTAGAGATGCCATGCATGTCTACTGGTGTATTCATCCATTTTTTTCCGTGACTGATCATGTCTAGGTCACATATCTGCTGGATTAAAGCCTTTGCCATCCAAGAGAGGGCTCTTTTGAGACTTGTTCCTTTTGTGTTGTGTATAGCTTTGTGCAGTGGGTGGTTAATGTCTGCTGGTTATCCTTGTGTACGCCTTGCCATGATCGATGTTGTGTCTGTTAGCCATGGTCGGCAAACCTAGGACATGGCACAGTGTTGCAGGTGTTTTTTGTGCAGCCGAGTAAGAGTCTCATGGCCTCATTTTGTACTCAGCCCAGTCTTTCTAACTGGGTTTTGCTGACAGTGAGTAGGCCCAGACCATAGTCAATGACGCTTAATACAAGCCCTTGAAAGAAAAGTAGGTATTGTTAAATATCAGCTTCTGCTAGCACCTTGAGTGCTGTCAGATCTTTCCTGGCTCTAATTGTGACACTGTTTACATGACACTTGTATGACAAGCATATGTCAAATGTCATGCCCAGGTATTTCATGGTATCTGTTATCTCAGTGTCCACAGCACACATGCTTACGACTGGCGTGGGTGTACTGACAATGTGGGTATTCAGACAGAGCCCTGTTAAGGAGGCCTTTGACGGGTTCACTTGTCCTCTCGATTCCTGGCATCACTCACTCAGTCTATCTAGTTTGTGTTGTAGGTATCAAGGTTGTAATTTGGTGCCTGTTTATACCCTGATGGTACACAGGGATATCATCTGCATATGACCCCAGTGTGGGTTCCAGGGCCCTATTATTGGGAAAAACAAGAATAGACCCACTGCCTACCCAAATGTCGTAAGATTCAACTAATTGGGAGCTTCCCTCGAAGTCAGAGTGCATCTGCCTGAGAGGCAAGGAACCAACAGTCTGCAGAAAAATGCGTCAGATCTGTCAAACGGATGCACACGCAACACTCAGGTTCTGGAACAGGACTGCAGTCCAGAAGTGAATGAACAACAAGAACCTTCCACCTGAGTTTACAGCTGGTGAACACGAAGAAGAAGAAGATCTGCATAAGATATTTTTCTGCCCAGGCCTACACTTTGTGCACTGGTGACTCCTGCTGAGTACACAGTGAAGAGCACTGGCTAGCATTAGACTGTGCTAGAGGAAAGCATGGGAATCACGCCTCATGGGGATGGTGAGTGCCACCAGAAAGACATGCTCATACTAAGAAAAGTCTTCTAGAATTAAAGCGCAGGATTTCAGGACTGTTGTTATGAAAAAGTTCCAAGAGGTAGAATGTGGTAGCATTGTGGCTAAACACCTACCTGCCAATCTGAACATCTTGGTTCAATGCTCAAGGTTCAATACTCAGCGTTCAATACTCAGGGTTTGCTACTCGAGGTTCAATACTTAGCAGTCAATACACAGGGTTTGCTACTCAGGGTTTGCTACTCAATGTACAATACTTAGCAGTCAATACTCAGGGTTTGCTACTCAATGTACAATACTTAGTAGTCAATACTCAGGGTTTGCTACTCAATGTACAATACTTAGCAGTCAATACTCAGGGTTTGCTACTCAATGTACAATACTTAGCAGTCAATACTCAGGGTTTGCTACTCAATGTACAATACTTAGCAGTCAATACTCAGGGTTTGCTACTCAATGTACAATACTTAGTAGTCAATACTCAGGGTTTGCTACTCAATGTACAATACTTAGCAGTCAATACTCAGGGTTTGCTACTCAATGTACAATACTTAGCAGTCAATACTCAGGGTTTGCTACTCAATGTACAATACTTAGCAGTCAATACTCAGGGTTTGCTACTCAATGTACAATACTTAGCAGTCAATACTCTTGTTAGCAGTACAATACTTAGCAGTCAATACTCAGGGTTTGCTACTCAATGTACAATACTTAGCAGTCAATACTGAGGGTTTGCTACTCAATGTACAATACTTAGCAGTCAATACTGAGGGTTTGCTACTCAATGTACAATACTTAGCAGTCAATACTGAGGGTTTGCTACTCAAGGTACAATATGCAGTGTTCAATACTTAGCGTTCAATACTCAGGATTTGATACTTGGGGTACGATATTTAGGGTTCGATACTCAGGGTTCGATACTCAGCAGTAGAGATAAAAACAAAGTTCACCTTTAATTTATACTGTGGTCCTGGATTCAACTGTAATCGAGGTGATGAGGCTTCAGAATCAAGAACCGCCAACAAGGCCACACCAAATCTACAACAACAATAAAATGCAAGAGACGACTGTTAAAAATGTAGAGACAAACACTCGATCATCTTTTAACTGTTAGTCTGTCTTTCCTACAATTGATGAAGTACATACAGTGGTAGCTCGGTATACAGTCACTTTTGTATATGATCAGCTTGGTACATGTCCTGTTTAGATTAAAAACTTGTGCTTTGGTATAGGACCTTTGTTTGAAATATGAACTTGTATGAGTCTTAATTAGTCACAACACAGAGTATACTCTTTGTTTCGTCTCTGAGACAAAGCGATGAATAGATGTCAAAAACTTTGCAGAGAAGAAGCATCCCAACGAAAGCCCAAACAAGCTGTAATAGCATTGTCTGAAATGACTAGACAATGTCAAATTTCCAAAACATCATGAACAGAAGCAAACTTCTTTGGGCCGATGGTTAGTAAGTCACACCTGATGAGCTTCGACCAGGTCCAAATAGCAAAAAGAGACAGGGAAAAAAAAGGGATGGGGTGGAGAGGGTGGTGGGGACAGAATTTCAGATTCCTAAAATTTTACTGGAAGATGACTCTCCTTCCAAACAATAACATCTCCTCTTCCCTTCTTCCTACTACCCTAGTAGTTACTTGACTTTTCTGTCAATTTGTTTATTATACTCATTTTTAAGAGACTGGCATCCTCAAAGCCAGTCCTCAGTCATTTCAAATAAAACAGTGCCAGAATCTTAACCCTTTGAGCAGTGATTCCCAAAATGTGTGTCATAGTGCCCCAGGAGCTGCAACCTTTTCACAGGGGTGCTGCAAAATATTTGAAGGTACACAAGTTTTTTTTTTTTTTTTTTTTAAATCTTTCACACACGAATAGTCATACTTTTACTGATGTTAGGGTGCCATGGAAAACTTTTTATTGAAAAAAAGGGCCGTGACCAAGAAAGGTTTGGGAAACACTGCCCCTTGAGGACCACCCTCCATACCCCAACATTCTGTCGCCATCACAGTGTCCTGTTGTGCGATTATATGTCACACAGGGCTTCCAGTCTATTCCTATATTCTATTCTATCCTATGCAATCAAGTCAATATCATGAGTGGAGTCCAGCATCTTTGGCCTCTTTCATCAATGTTCATTTTTCTCTGATTTCTTTTCCCCTCCTGAATTCATCTCATTTTATGTTCAACATTTTCCTCAAGCATTCTGTGGTCGTCTTAAAATGTCATCGAAACTGTTTAATTTTAGATTTCCGTTATCCGTGTGGGTTCCAGGACCCATTGGAGGGAGGGGGGAGGCATTCCCCCACCTACTACAATAAACATGTCATCTTCTTAAAGTCCATGCCATGTGGCCTTGGTAGTCATGCCTATTCACAACCTTCTGTCTTGTGTACTTTCAATCTACCGTACCAAAGATGATCCTCCATGCCATGACACCAAACTTTCCAGCATCTTTTTTCTCTTACATCTTCTACCTCTCCTCCTCTCCTGCTTTCCTACTGTCACAGTTAACTCCAGTTTAAACATGTCATACAAAGAAATTAATTAGGGCTGAAAGGGGAGATATCCCAGCCAGCCTTCCTGTAAACCACTCCCAGCCTTTTATATACAAACACAGAAGTAATTTTCAGTTACTGAAACCAATGTTTTCTTTGTGTCAGACACTGCTGGCAAGATTTACCTGTGATGTGCATCAGCCGAAGCTCTGGGGAAAGTTTCCCCCTCATACTGGCTGAAGAAGACACTCTTCTGCAGCTGAATGTGGTAGATTTCATTCCCTGAGTGCCTGCCATAAACTTGCTGCCATGGTTCTGAGGCCATCATACCTTCTCTACAAATACAGGTAATATTCATTACAAAGCATGTCCTCCATGGGGTGTTTATTAACTGTGGTTATGTACAGAGTGATTCATAAGTAATTCTTTTCTTCTTCTCCTTCTTCTTTGCATTCACCGGCTGTAAACTCTGGCAAAAAGTTCTGGTTGTTCATCCACCTCTGAACTTTAGACTTGTTCCAGAACATGAGTGTTGCATGCACATCCGTTTTACAGATCTGACATATTTGTAAGCAGACTGTTATTTACATTAATTCTGGTCACAGATTTGTTGTGTTTGGTCTTTAATCTATGAAAATATAATCTATAAATTTAATATATTTGTATCTCTGTTCAGGATTGATTATTTTGTTTGAAATTTGGAAGCCCTTCAAACACAGGGAGTCACCCTGGTGTAGCAGCTAGACACTTGCCTGTGTATCTGAAGGTCATGGGTTTGGATCCTGTTTGAGCCAGATATTTTTTTTTTCAAAAATTACTCCACTCCAGGATTGATCCAGCCTTGAGGTGGTACCAGGTGCAGTCCTGGGAAGTGTAGGCGGCCGGCATGATACTGACCATATCACCCACCAAGTGCCGATTGGTCTATAAAATATAGGTCTAGCCAAATATGCCCAATACGCCCGAAGGTGTGGAAAGGGTCCTTTACTACTTAACATTTTTTTACTTACAAACATGGCTGGATGGCTAACCTTGCAGAAGCGTGCCCAGTTAGCGGTACATATGAAGTTTGAAAATCCATTGTTCAAATGCAGAGATGGTGCCCATAGAGAATTTCAATTAAATTTACATATTACATTATCATACATTAAAGATCAAACACACACAAAAATAGAGGCAGAAATTACCATAAATATATAATTTATAACTATTTTTAAAATAAGCAGTTGCTTTTCAGTCATTGTATATGTGCATGTTTGCGGATCAATGACAGGGAGACGGTTGGGACAGACATACAGATGGTACAATTTTTACTATCTGTATTTACCACTTAAGGAACCGATGAAGGACAGGGAGGTTTTGAGTCTAAGGCTTTAGGGCTGCATAGTTAAGCCGATGCAGGTGCCAATAACTGTGCAGGTTAGGATTCTGTGTGTGCACCTGACAAAAAATGTCCACCCTTACTGAGGACTAAACCTGAGTCTCCTGGCACTCTAACTACTCAACCAGCCTCTCCTCACACATACATTTTGTGTGTGTGTGTGTGTGTATGGGGGGGGGGGGGAGGTACCCTCTTGCCCTGGGAACACTTACAAATTTTACCTGTTGGAATTCCAGAAAATTCCAGAAGATTCATCAGAATGAAACAAGTTTACACAATTTACAATTAATTTATTTAAAATGTGTCTTAATTTCTCCCCCAAAAAAATGTATAATTATATATGAAAGGGGTAATGTAAAAATATGAACAGAGTAAAGCATTAAATGGAATACATTCCCCAGACCTAAAAAAAAAAAAAATACATATGTATCAGGTGATTCATGCTGTGACCTCCTGACCTCTAACACCAAGGCTTACAGGAAAATTTGAGACAAACTTGGCTTTAGAAAAAAGTAATTTGGCCAAAATAAAATTTAAATAATGTGAACACAAACAACACACTGCGCAATTTCTAGCCTGGCATATTTTGCTGCATCTTGTCAGAACAAATTGTGCAATGTATTGTTTGTGTCTGCATTATTTAAATTTACAATGGGAAGACATTGTTTTGAATTTCAAAGACAATTCTAAATGCTTGCACAGCCAAAAGCATTAACTATGTGTCTCAGTGACATTTACGGGAAATGGATCCAACCGGAAGTGTCGGTTATGTGGCTTCTTATGGTAGATAATGGTTTGAAGTGTGCACTGTCAGGTGCTGTAATAATGCCAAACGGTTCTTGTAGTCCATACCATGAGGTACCGGTAATAATGTCTGTTTGAGGTTTGAACAAAAGATCAACATTATGGCACACGGGTAGTAACCCATAAGTGCTCCGTTCTTCTTCTAACTTAAGTCTGAGTCTGAAGAAGCTCAGCACAGAGCACAGGCTCTGTAGCACCAGCGAGAATCCTGAAATACTTTTGGGTAGATTTTCAACTCCAAATTGTGCCCTGGCAGCACCGTTAGGCTACTCTTTTAATTTCCAACTGCCAAGGGATTTTTTAGGTGCGCAACAATGCACACGGGCGTCCGATCTCACTACCCAGAGACCATGGGTAATTACTAGAAGTCCAAGTCCACGTGAAAAAATTCCAGCCCTTACCGGGGATTGAACCCGGAACTTCTAGCGCTCGGGGCGTACACCCTGCCTTGAGACCACGCAGCCCCCACAATCTGTCCACATCCTTATGTGATGTACTATTATGTTTCCTGAAATTAGGACCTACCTCAAAAAACAAGCACTTACCCAAATTGCTTTTAATTTTTATGTAAACCCTACCCCAAAAATAAGTCCTAGTTAAAACTGTCAGAAAAAGAGAATAATTCTACAAGAAATGGGGTCCATGGAGATTCAAGCTGGAATTCAGGATTTAGACAGTTATGACAATGTTCTAGACTGTTTCTGAACAAATGTATAACTCTGCACAAGAATAAATGTAGATTTCTGTATCTGAAAAAAAAAAAGATAATCCCTGAAAGTAAGCCCCAGTTTATTTTTTAAGCAAACATTTATATAAGGCAGGATCTTATTTTCACAGAAACATGGTATCAATCACTTTCTAATCAGGAATATTTGCTATGATGTCAAATTGTTTAGCATCTCATCTCATAGTCTCCATTTGCCTCTTTTCCCATCAACTGCCCTGTTGTCATGACGTACTCTAGTTATCCCTTGGCCAACTACCACCTAGCAAAATTGTGTGCCATGCAAACAAAAGTAGATTTCCATTGTATTGTGAGTCAGTAAATGTATTCTGACATAATCTAGTTATATGTGGGTGTGTTATGTTTCATGGCAAAGAAGGATTATAACATAGGTTTATCATCGCCATCATCAAGTGCCTTGCCAGCTGGCGTATGCGTTCATGCATCTCCACAGATCTCAGTCTTTGGTGTTCTGGATCAATTCCGCTGATGATATTCCTCGATGCCACTGTCTTAAGCCATCCGCTATTATTTCTCTTGGTTTGCCTCAGCCTTTTCTACCAGTGATCTTTCCAGTCGTCACAATATTCTCCAGTCCTCCGTTTTTTTTAACGCTTATCACAGCTTGCCAAAAATTGTTAATCATCTTTCTATGGGAATAAACATTTCAGAGGAAAACATATTTTTTCTTCTCAGCTAAAATACATCATAATATTCAGTGCAGTTTTATCTGTTAGTGCGAAATATTTAGTAAACTTTAGGAAGTCGCCATGGCCGAGTGGCTAGATGATAGCCGCTGATCCGAAGGTCGTAGGTTCGCTCCCTGGCGGAGCCGGACATTTTAAAAAAATGACCTTGGCTCCCAGGTCGACCCAGCCTTGAGTGGGTACCGGGTGCCGCCCGAAAAGTAAAGGCGGCCGGCGTGATGCTGACCTCATCACCCATCTTGTGCCAATTGGTCTATACAAATTTAGGTCTAGCCCTATATGCCTAAAGGCGTGGAAAAGGGTCCTTTACTTTACTTTACTTATATAGTAAACTTTAATGTAAAGATAATACATTAAAAGAAAAAAAATCAGGGTCAATCGAAACTGAAAGTGTTTCTTTTCATAGGCATCATTTCTCCCCAATATCTTCTAACTGAGCCACTGGGATGGAGACTGAGCCATATGGAGTAAAACCTGGTGCGATGAGGTAAATCCTTTCGACTTTACATTTTATTTTATAACTATATATAATTCAAATGCAATACTCTTCGTCAATTGATCCAGTTGTTAAATAACGCATTGTTCTAGTAATCACAAAGGCAGGCTGGATGACTGTGTTAAGTGAAACTACAATAAACTTGACATGCATAAAAACAACACAACATCCATGCACTAGGAGGCATTAACACATGCACATACCTAACATTGGTGGAGAATTGTGAAATGGCAGATGGATAATTAAACTAACTAATCAAAACAGCACTTTTTGTTGGCTGACATGCAATAGTAACAGGGAAATCTATACATGCTAACAACACAAATAGTCCACACAAGAAATATGCAAACATTTGGGATAAAGTTGATTTAGCAATAAGGCTTCATTGATTGTGTAAAACAAATGTAACCATCTTGCTGTTGGGAGTCTTCACTCAGGACCTCTTTATTAGCAAGTAAGTGTACAACTAAATCCCAATAAATTATATCATAATATACATTTACTGTCTAGCTCCTTTTTTTCTTTCAAGAAACAACAACAAAACAAAAAACTATGGTTGTCACAGAAAAAAAAGAGACTTTAAAAAAACAAATTAGTGGTGCTCATGTTTTGGATGGGTTGACCTGGGGGGAGGGGGGGGGGGGGGGTGGTAATTTCGCCATTAAGGTGATTTGAACAGATGCCAACAAGGGTCAGGCAGGCAGCCACCAGTATACTAGCCACTCCACTGAAAAAAAGCTCCCAAAAACCAAACCACAATTTTTTTCCCCATTTGTTTTTAGATTTTGGGTTATGCTGGAAGGGAGCTGGAAGAAGCAAAAGGCCACTTAGTAAAACTAAATAATTACCTAAACTGAAGCCAAGGCTTGTTCCAGAACTATTAATATCCTCATGCTGCAAAACACACTGGACAAAAAAATGCTGGTACTCACAGCAAAGTGCCTAAAACAATGCCGGTATTCAACACAATGTCTGTTACAGATTCACTGAAAAATGTATACCAACAGAAAAAAAGAGGTGCTGCTATTATGCACTGTTGCACACCGCCAACAATAAAGCTTGGATTCTGACTATTTCTAAACTCAAAGCAGCAAAACTAATACTGCAGGAAAAGGTTTTAACACTTTCCTGCAAGCCGCCTGCTTTACAACAGTGGAAACTGGTCAACAGAGGTCAGAAATGGGACTAGCCACAGCAAAGCAGGAATTTAAGCTATTTGACCAAGCCTGTGACAGAATATGGCAAATTCACACAGACAAGACATCAGAGAACATGCATCTTTCCTGTGGGAATATATAGACTGGTGTCTACAGTAGCACACTGGCTAGACATTTATCTGCTGGCCTATCAGTCTTGGGTTTGGATCTCCAACCAGGTAAAAGCTAAGGTCCCATTTCTGCATCTTAGACATATTGGGCTTTTATGGCTAGACCTATTTTTTACAGACCAATTTGAACTTGGTAGGGGATGAGGTCAGCATTATGCCAGCTGCCTTTACTTCCCAGGACTTTACCTGACACTCATTTAGAACTTAGCTGACCTGGCAGCCAAGGTCATTTTTTTTTTAAAGGTCGGGCTCCGTAAGGACCTGAACCCACAACCCTCTAATCCACAGGCGTGCATCTAGCCACTACGCCACGGTGGCTGCCTGCATCCAGGTGGATTTGCATAAATGGACCTGCAGGTCTTAAAATGTATAGCAAGAAATGACCTGAGAATGTAAAGGTGGCCAAGGTACTGCTGACCACACTACCCATCAAGTGACAATAAGTCTATAAAAATATGTGTAGCTGGATCTTTTTTCCTAGGAAAAAAACGTGCTTGTACAAACCACAAAATCTTCTCTCGGAATGTAAAATATTTTGGTCATATCAAGCGCCATGGCGGGTTGGAAAACATTAGAACTAAGGTACGGTACCAGGAAGGACCAAAGTGACGATGGGTGCGAGATATGACTTCTTGAAAATGAAAGTGCACTAGCCGGAGAGCTGGTGAGAGACTGAGTTTCTTTCAGGCAGACTGTGATGACAGCGACATTTTGCAAAGGACCTGCTACAAGATGATGATTAACTACAAAGTGTTTTATAGCAGTGATGAAAAATACAGAGGTCTAAAGATTTTTAAAAAAAGGTGCCTTGACGAGAACTGTCACATACAGTCAGGAAAAACAAAGTACTGGCTGTGGCACCATATTCTTGATCTCCCATTGGTGTGAAACGAGTTTTCCCCTAACATAAGGACCATTTCACAATATGCTACGTTGATGAGATGGTGATGATAAAGTTGTAACATAAGGACCATTTCACAATATGCTACGTTGATGAGATGGTGATGATAAAGTTGTAACATAAGGACCATTTCACAATATGCTACGTTGATGAGATGGTGATGATAAAGTTGTAACATAAGGACCATTTCACAATATGCTACGTTGATGAGATGGTGATGATAAAGTTGTAACATAAGGACCATTTCACAATATGCTACGTTGATGAGATGGTGATGATAAAGTTGTAACATAAGGACCATTTCACAATATGCTACGTTGATGAGATGGTGATGATAAAGTTGTAACATAAGGACCATTTCACAATATGCTACGTTGATGAGATGGTGATGATAAAGTTGTTTGTCATTAAAAAGACAAAAAGACACATAATAAGATAAAATAAGCTTTTGCTGCATTTTTACAACATATTAATACACAAACAATAACTAAGAATCTCTGACTGCATGTAAACATCAAAAGCTGCTGCTTTTTTGCTGATCTAAAAGTCGGCACACACAAGCCACGCATCGTAAGCAGGCAGAAGCTTACCTGGGTTCCACATGTATTGCGGACATAAGTCTATCACAAAAAGTGAAACAGTTGTAAAACTCACAATAAATATTTATTTTAAACCTTCAGATTTTAAACAGCATATTGAATCCAACAACGTGCTACAGGTGCCAAACTTGGAGATTACCCCAAAGGCTAACACAGGTCAAATTAACATGTGTAAGATGTGATGCTGGCAACTTGACCATTTGAGACTAAGTTAGAACGAAACTATCAGACTATGGGAACAATAGTTTGTATCAAATTCATTAACTCTTTCAGTCCCAAGAAACACATCATACGTTCATATGTTCCCGCCTAGAAGCCCAGTGAATGCAAGATGTGCCAGTTTTACATCTCTCTTGACCACCCCTTGGGCCTCTGATGCTAAACCCCCTAGGACTCACAGAGTTAAGAAGCAGAAAATCAAATAATTTGGTAGTCTTGTTAGAACAAGACCACAACAACTATCAACACAAGTACTACATCTAAAAAGATCTCACATGAAAGCAAGAGAGCATCCAAGGAAAAGATGATGCTATTAAAGACATTTTACATCTAAAGAAAATCTAGAAACTGTGACCTGCTGCAAGTATTTATGCAAAGAAAATCCACATCTACACAGAGGAAGGCTAAAAGAAAAGATGCTGGATAATTAGGCATCAAAACGCAGAAGAGCCAACAGGTCTATAAAATATAGGTCTAGCCCTATATGCCCAAGACAATTGAAGGCATGGAAAAGGGTCCTTTACTTTACCCAGAAGAGCATCTGAAAAAGCTGTGGACACATATGACTACCACTGCTACATGGCAAGAAGCCCACCTTGGTGTTAGTCAACTCCTATCTCTTTTTCCATAATTTCCTGTTATACTTTCTAAGCCACTTTGGCATTCATTATGGCAAAGGAAGAAAATAAATATAAAAGAAGCAAATATAATGTCCATATACCAGTACCACAACATGAATATTTATTAATTTACATCTACACAAAACTATACCAGCAGAAAGACCGAACACAAGGTATGTTTCAGAAATCAGTTAAACATTCCTGAAAGAATAATGCAAATTTAATTAACTTCAGTAGCATTAGTACCTTGCTCATGCATGTGTTAGTAGCAACAACATAAATTACATTCAGGTTGTGAAGTAGTGACAGCAATGAATATTGTTCAATTATACTGATCAAAAACATGCCTTGTTATTTCAGCAAGTAGTAAAAACATGTCCATTGTTAACTGGCTACAATGAATTCCAGAGAAATTTGACTAAAAAGCTCAACAAAATGGGAAAGAGGAAAACGTGCACAAAACAACACAACGTAACGTTTCGGCCAGGCAGCCTTTTTCAAACACAAGTGAAATACACAAACGAGGAATGGAACTACGTTTTCCTCTTTCCCATTTTGTTGAGCGTTTTAGTCAAATTTCTCTGGAATTCATTGTATTAGCTTGACTGCAGTCACCCCCATAGTTTCACCATTAACTGGCTACAGAATGTCTTTTAAAAGATGTGTAGAACTTTACATCTACACAACAACTTTCAACAGACAGGAAGTTTCAAGACCTTTCCCATCCGTTTCTTACATTAAATCTTCCTCTCATGGTTATTACATTGTTCTGTTGATCTTAGAGACTAATTACTATAACATACTATTGTTGTGTTTGGCCGATATTTGCAAGAATCATGACTGCAAAAACAGATAGTAACGCTGTATTGCATGTGCAAATATAAAATTTTGTGACTGCTTGCACAAACAATAAGCAATTCTCATGGGAGACTTAGTGCTAGCACATCTGACAGCTGCCTTATGTACTTTGCATATGCGAGCTTCAAGATTTTGCAGAGACTGATATTTGTCACCAGTTTTCAAATAGGAAAGTGAAGGACTTTTTGTGTGATTTCCACTAGCACAGGAACACAGCAATCATGGGGTGACCCATGTGCAGTGAATTTGGAATCTCGACTAATACACTGAATAACTAAGACATCGCTGTTTTAATAATTCCAAATAACCTAAGATAGCTATTTTGAATATGTGTCCAGACAGTAATAGTGGCTCTCAAGTAAGTTCAGATTTCCTTGAGCATTATCACCAGTAGAACCGACTACCATTTTCTTGAAAGAAAGTGTAAACAAATTTGCCAGTTTAAAACTCTTAAAAAAAGAAAATAATTAATGCCTCATTTATTTCATCTAATTTATAATTATGATTCAAATTAACGTAGAATATTTCAGTACCCCAATCCTATTGTAAGGTACAACTGTAAAGTCACACTCTAAATTATTCAGAGGCTATCAGTCTTGACAGGAACCCTACCCATACAAAGTTAGAAGCATTAGGCCAGGTAAAACAAACCAGTGAGATGAACCTTAATATTTGTTAGTAACATGCATAACTGCAGTTTAGTGTCATGCCAACTGTGTTGTAAATCATGACATAAAACTACAAGCAAGAAGGTGTTCTCAGTTCATGACTTAACCCACCCATAGAAATTGCGTAGGACAGACATACACTCAGACCTGCGGATACAAGATGTTTGTTAAATCTTAAAACCAATTTTTAGTACATTATTGTATGGCAAAGTTACAACTGTTAATAGGTAAATAGATATTGCATGCATTCTTCTTCCTCGTCTTCTATCCTTGAAAAAGCAGTTGGCTGCAATATCTGTGCTTTTTGGCGTAAAATATATGATTTCAGCAAACAGCTAATTAGCTACATTTTCTTACACCTTGCTATTTGGAGAGTCAGTAGTTCTATTTTTTCCTCCTGGAACCTACACAGCAGTATAGTTTATGTTAAATGTTAAATAATAAATCGACATCACAGCACTCAGGACACTCCTATAAGTGCTCCGTTCCCCATCTTTAGCAGCAAGCAAAGAGTTTGAATTCCAATGGTACCAGTAACTATCTGATAGTATATCCATCTCATCCTTCCCCTGAGTGTTGAGCGTTGGCCAGATCCCCTGGTAACTCCTTGCAGCAAAATTCTCCTTAGACCGTAATGATCTATCTGTGCCTCCACACTGTTCACTCGTTCCCAAAGGGCCCTCACAATATCTAGCTTGTAATACATCAATTCACCATCAAGTGATGAATTATATATATATATATATATACAGTATACAGTATAGTATACAGTATAGTATGAGATATGCTTATATGATATATTTAATAGGGAACAGGATATATGAATGCATTTTTCTTAAACAGATGACATCTGGTGTGGGTTCTATGGCCCCACTGTGGGAGGGGGAGGAGGGGGAATAGACCCACTTCCTCCCTAACAAGCATGTCATAGGAGTTTATACTGGAGTGCATCTGCCTGAGATGCAATGAACCAACAGTCTGCATACAAATAAAACAGATCTGTAAAATAAATACTTCTGGAATAGGAATAAAGTCCAGAAGTAAATGCACAACCAGAACTTGCCGCCGGAGTTTAGAGACAGTGAATGTGAAGATAAACAAGAACAACAGACGACAGTGTAGGTAATAATGTTGAGAAGCCGAGCAAAATGTGATAAACACCATATTTCTACAACAGCCTTCTACCCATGTCAAACACATAGTAATGTTAAGAACCATTTTTACAACTGTGACACATAGAGCAATAAGTGTGAAGTAAAAGGTAAAGGAAAGGACCCTTCTTCACGTCTTCAGGTGTATTGGGCATATAGGGCTAGCCATATATTTTATAGATCAACATCTCGCCAGTCACCTTTACTGGCCAGGACTCTACCTGGTATCAATTTAAGGAAGGGCCAACGTGGCAGACAAGGTCATCTTTTTTTTTTTTTTAGGTCTAGATCCATTAGGACCCAAACCCGTGACCTCCAGATTTTCAGGTGAATATCTAGCCACTACAAGCATATGATAGTAGATTCATATTTTTTTTTTTTACAGATCAATACGACACAAGAGAAAGACGAGACGGATACAATCAGACAGTTACTGGTGCCATCGGAATAGGAACTCTCTGCTCACTGCTGAAGATAGGGTCAGATCACTCACAGGAGTGACCTGAGTGCTGTGATGTTGATTCTTAATTCCTAATTCAACCTACAGGTCAATCTGCACACACTGGGCGATGTCAAAATCCGAGCAAGGGGGAAGGAATTGAACAGGGTATCCGGAATCTTCCTTGTTGGTCTGCCATGTTATACCCATATTCTGGGAACCCACTGTGACGTTGTGGGGGAGGGGGCGGGGGGAATAGACCCATTACCCCTTATTAAGCATGTCATAAAAGTTGATCAATTAGGGGTGTTTTCCTTTGAAGTTGGAGTCCAGCTGATTGATGGGTGAGGTACCAACAGCCTGCATACAAATAAGCCAGATCTGTAAAAAGAATGTGCTCAAAAAACTGAAATTCTGGAACTGGACTTAGGTCCAGAAGTGGATGAACAGCCAGAACTTTCAGTTGGAGTTTACAGCGGGTAGACCTCTAGGTAGCAGCAGAGAGGGGACAAACCGATCGATCAACTGAAAATCTTTTTTAAATGTATGCTATGTCCACAATGGGCACTTTCCCAATATCTACCCCCAGGATAAAGTCACAGGACAGTCCAATGTTTTCAAGGGTGGTAAGTGTGTGCATTTCTGGCTTTCTGTTGCCTTTAACTACCCAAAAACATCTACAACTAGGCCTAACCCCAACCCACCTACATTCCACGAGAGAGTGCAGCCTAGGTCCCACAATTGCATGCAGCCTAGGTCCCACAACTGCATTCAGCCTAGGTCCCACAATTGCATGCAGCCTAGGTCCCACAACTGCATTCAGCCTAGGTCCCACATTTGCATGCAGCCTAGGTCCCACAACTGCATTCAGCCTAGGTCCCTCAATTGCATGCAGCCTAGGTCCCACAATTGCATTCAGCCTAGGTCCCACAATTGCATTCAGCCTAGGTCCCACAACTGCATTCAGCCTAGGTCCCACAACTGCATTCAGCCTAGGTCCCACAACTGCATTTAGCCTAGGTCCCACGACTGCATTCAGCCTAGGTCCCACAACTGCATGCAGCCTAGGTCCCACAATTGCATGCAGCCTATCTACCAACCCCTAAAAAATGCAGCTGTCTGTCTGGGGGGAGATAATGGAATAGAAACCCACAATGGAAGTTAACTAAGTGGAGAAGTTCATCCACTGCTGTCTTTGGGGATACTAGATGGCGAGGCTCTATCTCTTTCATGGTATGACTCGAACCACTGTCTGAAAGCTGCAAGAATGGTCTTGTACTAGGGTCGGTTCTCTCGAGGAGCTAACTTATACAATAAACACTTCTGCCTGATTTTTAACTGGGTGTAACATTAATAGGAATACTTTCCCAATTATATATATGTAAACAAAAATATAGAAGCATATAAGTCTACCAGGTATATATGTGCCTATATAAATATGTATATATCTATAATGAGTGTGTGTATATATCTACAATGATGAATACCCACCCTAGGATACATACAGATACAAAATGTTATTATTGCAAAAAATAAACACTGTAAATGTAAAAATGTATTAAACAAATATTACTAAATGGTTAAAAAAAACTAAAACTAAAGCAGTAACCTGGCTGGAAAAACAGACCTTCATTCGAGTTTGCTTTCTTAGTGACTTTATGAGTATGCTCAGAAAAACAGAGATGGACTAGGCTTGAAGCCACTGGTAGGTCTCTGAGGCAGTCACAGCTGTCATGTTCATGCCAAAATATGCAGGTGTAAAAGGAAATGAGCAGGCTGATAGGCTAACAGGGCAGGTTGAGTGGAGGGCAGACGAGTCACTGACCAAGCTGATATAATGAATGCTCTGCACCTGGGTGTAACCAGAGGGTTTGGCCTGCTCACTATACTCAGAGGAAAGGCAAGACAGACATAAAACCAGACTGTAACCAGTACCATCAGTATTGGAACTCTGCACTAGCTGCTCAAGGTGAGGACGGAGCATCCATGGGAATGCCTTGAGTGCTGTGATTTCAAATCTTGACTCAACTCATATACTGAATACTCTATGAGAGTAAGATATTTTCAAGAATCATGATTAGACTGCAAGTACAGATAGTTAGATGGTGGGGTGTGGTCAGACCAGAGCACTATGCAGGAGGCCAAAAAAGAAGAATAAACCAACACAGAACTGATTTTATCAGCAGCTACATGATGTGGGATACACTGAGGAGGGGATCCGAGCACTTATGGATTGAGTGGTTTTATGTGCAATGAAGACGATCTATCGACTAACTAAGAAGTGAAGTAAGTCATTAAGTTACACTGTATGAGAAACTGAAAATTGTGGTTGGTGCTTTCTTCAGCCATAAAAAAAACAAATATCTAATTGTTCTTCTTCTTCTGAGTTCATCTGAGGATGTAACTGCAATGTGCACATTTACAGCATTGCCGCGATATTCGTACCTTTCAGCTGAAACACTCAACTTCTTCAGCCACATTTTTTTTAGTCCTCAATAGCCTATCCCTAAAAAACAATAATTCAAGATCCTTTATTTTTGTCTCTGCCGGAAAAATCCATGACCTTACTGAAGATTCATACCTGCTGTATGAAAACCCAGAGTTCTGAACTATTTGGCCAGTTGTTCCTCTTTCCTGATTATATTAAATGATAAAATACATTTAAAAATGTGTGACTAGCTGTTGTCTACATTTACTCATGTAAAATAAAAAATACAAATAAAAACAGAGAAAAACTGCAAAAATAGGAAAATCTGGATTATTTCAAAACAAATTACTGTAGAAAATACTTGATAGTTTATAGAAACAAATTTTTAAATGCAATGAAATCAAGAATAACAACTTACTGTCCAGTTGACGTGTGAACCAACAGAGACACAAGCGTGGACAGTCCAGGATACAGACAATTGTTGGCCAGAAGTGCATATTTGAACTCATCCTCACAAACCACATGTTCTAGAAGAGTGAAGAGTTTGTAAGAGTTAATCTGGTGTCACTAGTAAGAAAGGTTCAAGTAACAACCCTGGTGATATTTATTTTCATTGTTTCTTCTTCTGTGTTCACCAATTTACCTTTTTTTTCATTACCAGAGGTAGTTAAATTACAGGTAGTTATAAACTGAAGTTATAAATAAATATTTATGACTTACACTTCTTCAGTTAATATCAGTATCTACGTCCTAAGGCCCAACACTGAGCTACTGTAAAACAGTAGCTGGTACAACCTGTCTACGGGGAGCCACGTTAGCCTAGTCGATAGGAGGCTCGCTTTCAAATCCAGCTGCGACTCGCTGCAGCCACGGTCGGTGTTCGAAACCAGGCGGTTTCTGGGGTTCACCCAGCCTCTAGAAATGGGTACCAGAGTGACACTCTAAGGTAAATGGAGGAACGTCGCTGTAGCTACAGAGTTACGTGCAAACTGCGACACCGGCCGACAGTTTCTTATCAGCTATCCATACTGGTGGCAGAGCACTTATGGTTTATAACAGTATGCAATGATGCTGGTTCACATCTCCCGATTTTACCTTTTTTTTTACCTGTCTTCTGTTAACACTGATTGTTGGGGGGCATATACCAAACCTGACATCCCAAATTATGCCAACAGTTTCAGGGGGAAGAGCGCATTGGGGAAGATACTAGCCTTATCCTAGGAAGAGGAAATACAGCCTGAAAACTTTCTGATTGGCTAGCAACCTGCTGTGGATACTACAAAAAGAATGAACTCCATAGCTCAAGCAACAATCCCTTGGAATCTCCATTAAAAACTTCACTCCTAAACCGAACAGCATGATGGTGAAACGAATCCATGACCATCAGAGGGCGATTCAAACAGCTTGACCAATTTACCACGAAGACCCCCAAACACACAAAAGTACAACACAAAACAGAAGAACAAAATGGTACAGGTAAAGTATGAAAAACAAATAATTACCAGCAAATTTCACATGTATTTTGTTGGCTGCACAAAACAGCTGAATGTACTGCTTACAGTTTGGAGCAAAGTCCTTGACAGCCCATGATCTTAACACTGTGTGCCTGTCCTGTAGAAAAGGCAGTGACAGTTGTGAATACACAGTGATAACTGTAAGTAACAACACCAGATAAAGGAATTTGTTTCACACCCCTGATGCACTGAGCATATGGCACTAAGTAAAAAGTAAAAGTAAAGGTCCCTTTTCCACACCTTTAGGCGTATAGGGCATATAGCGCTAGAACTATATTTTTATAGACCCATCAGCACAAGATGGGTGATGTGGTCAGCCGCCTTCACTTTCCGGGACTGCACCTGGTACCCTCAAGGCTGGGTCGACCTGGGAGTCAAGGTAATTTTTTTTAAAGTCTGGCTCTGCCAGGAAGCGAACCCACAAACTTCCAATCTGCACGTGAGCATCTAGCCACTACGCCACAGCGACTCCCTATATGGCACTAGACCTATATTATTTCAAACTCTTTCAATCCCAAACAATGCCAGGTGTGTAAATGACTTTACCCCTTGATTTCCCTCCACAGCATAATGTGCTCTATTATTTTTTTTTTATTTAGTCAAAACATACAGACATATCTGGCATTCCTAAATGGTCACTACCACTGTGTATTTTACCACTTTGAATGTAATAAATTATTGATTTTTCTTTATGGTATTTTCATCATTTCACATACCTCTCATTATACCTTAACCCTCTTAGCACGGACGGGCCGATTATCGGCCGGCGGATGTCTGGCCAAAAACACGGAACGGCCGATCATCGGCCCGATCGTGTTTCGCCTCGAACCGCTAAGAAATCTCCTATTTTGAAACACTGAAAGTGCTTCATTTATATTAACTGCTGTATCAGCTTTACACATGGCGACTTTCGAGTGTTTGGTATCGAAGTGAAAATTGTTGTTGAATTTTTTAGATAGTGACCTGAACCGCTAAAAGTATGTCTGACTCGTATGTTTCTGCTCCTAAACTTGATGTTGATAAAACATTTGAATCAAGTGATGACACTAACTCTGTTGATACTGATGCAGGATTTAGTGTTAGTAGTAATAGTGGGAATCAGATGGGGATGCTGTTGTGTTCAGATCACAGCCCAACCATGGCTCAGGGTATATCCACCCGAAGGTGTTGACACTCCGGCACATCCATTTCTTGTGCTGACTGATGGTGAAAAACACATGTCACCTAAAGATATTATTGCTGTTTCATATATATATACCTGTTTTTGACTATTGAATTGCTTACAACATTTGCAAATAGGCCAAAGATCAATAAAAAGATTTCAAATAAAAAAAATTTTTGTTTTTAGTTTTATGTTTCAAGCATTGAAGTTGAAAATTCAAATTCATATTTTCTATTTTTAGATATGCAAATGAGATAATTTGCATACACATCAATTAATTTTAACGATATTGTGAAAATCATGAACTTCAATCTATATCCTTCAAATAGATATATTATTTCACAGGGGTCAGAATAACAGAAATCTGTCAAAAAAATTAAATAAAGTAATAACCAAATACACTGAAAAAATGCTCCTTGTTTTTGGCTAGACCTCTGAAAAACTTCCCGTGCTAAAAGGGTTAAGGTACCAAATGAGTTCAGACCAAAGTGGCATATGACAGATGATTTAGTCAACAATTTATGTTTCGTCAATGTTTTTCACAAAGGATAGCTGTGATTAACTGTGACCAACAACAAGACAATTCCTCCTACCCACTTTAGGGATAAGGCAGCCGTCATGGTGTAGCAGCTAGACATTCGCCTGTGGGTCAAAAGGTCAAGGGTTCAGATCTGCATAGAGCTGGATTTTTGCAAACAATGGCCTTGGCTCCCAGGTCCACACAGCCTTAAATATTTGTCAGGTAAAGTTCTAGGATGTAAAGGCAGCTGACACGATGCTGACCACATCACTAGAGTGCCAAATGGTATTTAAAAGAATTACAGGTGTTGCACTACATACCGAATAGACCTAAATGCACAAAAAGGTCCATTACTTTTATTTTAGGGATATGCAAAGGGAAAGGTATAATTGGTGAACCACACCCATAAACATTACACAACATTGTTGAACCATTTATTGATAGCTATCTGCTGGTAAATAATCTAAATTTTTTAATAACTTTGTATGAACTCTGAGCTAATATAAACAGAAATGAGAGACAGTGGCAGAGATAAGAGCGAGAGAGTGAGAGATAGAGAGATTCAGAGGGAGGGGGGAGGGAGAGGAAGATATAGAAAGACAGAGTGGGGCAGTTGATTTAGACAGACAGAGTGGGACAGGTGACACATAGAGAGAGTGGGGCAGGAGATACAGAGAGAGATTGGGGCAGGAAATATAGACAACAGAATAAGGCAGGAGATATAGAGAGAACCAGACAGACATATGGTCATGTCCAACAAGGTAATAAGTAAGTAAGATAGGTATTTACCGATTCCCCTCTAGGACTGCTGTCTGTAATATTAACACCTCAAAGATGAGAATCACACAGTAACAAATCCCAGAAACCTCATTCAACTGTATAATAAAGTTACATAAGGTCACCAAAATGGTAACCAAATAACCTGTAGTTCACTGTGGGAATAGGGCTACAAGGTAAATACTCACAGCCACAGGGGCACAGAAATAAAGGAAGGCCAAAAAACACATGGAGGAGGGAGCTAGAGAGTGAAGTTTAAAAGATATGGAGGACATGGGTAGAGCTGCATGCAGTAGTGAAGGACAGAATGACCTGACGTGAGTTAGCTGAGGGGCTATGCCCTACTGGGGGTTAGAAAGGCAGAAGAAAACTCACGGCCTTGGCTTTATCCTGGGTGGGCCGAGGTGCAAGAAAGAAGCAGGCATCCGCCTGATGCACACGGCTCCTCTTCAAGTCAATGTCCTTTAGTGAAGATCCTTTCATGTAAATGACCCTGTGAGTCCACTTGGGGTCCTTCAGGATCACCTGCTTGCTGCTGTCCAGCTCTTGAGAACACAGGAGGATCACAGTGTGTTCCTAAAACAAATGTGACACTAACTGTTTACAGCAATAATAGAAATAGAATGTTTGCTATGCGTTAGTTGGTAATTGACCAATTATTCTCATCACAAATTCGACAAACCAATAAGAGCTTGGATCCAATCTTTAGTGGCTCCCTCAGTGAGTAGCGACTGGTAAAGCCAGTTGGTTTACTATTCTTATTTTGGCTACCTGTACAGTGTTGGTGTTTGGTGACACCTCATTTGACATAAAGTTCTTGTAGTTTTGTCAAGGTTGCAAACTCACCATCATCGCCTGAATCATTTACTTGCTCTGCCTCCCAGAGGGCAATAAGAACATCAGTTTGGTCCATTGCTAAATCATTACTCAACTTGCCAACAGCTTTAAATCCCTCCTAACAAACACAACAACAAAACAACGATACACAATGCAATTATGCAGACATGTAATAAGATCTACCAGCTGGCATTGTTCCAGACAATAGTGTTATACTGTGCTGAATAAAAGCATAGGAATCACAGCCACTGATGGTGCCAACTTAAGGCCACAGATCACAATTCCTGGTTGACTGAAACAGCTCTCTTGATGATATCCCTGCATGCCATCGTTTCAGCCCATCCAGCATCATCTCTCTTGGCCTGCCTCTACCACCTTTTCCACTGATCTTTCCAGTTGTCACAATGTTCTCCAATATCTCTCAAAGAACAGTGTTTGTCTCTTTCTTATTGTTGTATATTTGGATCTACTTTCATTAGCCTCTTTCAAGCAACTGTAGTTAGTTACTCTGGCTGTCCAAGGTATTCGTAACATTCGTCTCAGAAAAAACATCCCTGTTGCTTCCAAATTCTTCTTAATTTGTTCAGTGACATTCCAAGATTTGCTGCTATAGAGCAGAACAGGTTCTATGTAACATTTAAGCACCCTTTTTCTAACATTAAATGAGAGCGATTTATTGCATAAGATATTTTTCATTTATCTAAAATAGTTGTTTGAAATATCTTCTTTTTTCTATGTCTGCCCTTGAATGGATGACTGGCATGTTGTGTTGTGGTCTAGAACTAAGCTGTGATCTGCACAGTTGACAAATCGCTTACAGCTGATGGGATACAGCAAAATATGTCTGGCAATGCGACGTCTGTGGCTTAGGTGTTGCAAGTCCTACTAGTAATTCCAACGTACTGCAATCGAAAACCCACTGCTGGCTGCGTGGATTTTGATCATCGTATGGGGCGTCGCAGGATGACCCAGCCTAAAATGGATACTAGGATGTGTGTCCTGGGAAAGTAAAGACAGCCAGCGTAATGCTGACCACATTATCCCCCTAGTGCCTATTGTACAGTAAAAATATAGGTGCTCTTCCCATATGCCCGATGCGCCTAATGGCATGAAAGGAAATCTTTACTCTTTACTTTTATGTCTAGCAATAAACTGTGCAATGTATATCTTGTCTGTATGAGCAATATTTAAATTCACTATAGGAAAACGTTTTCAACTCTTAATTAGCTGCCATTTCTTCATCTTCTGCATTCATCTGAAGACATAATTGTGTTGAGCCCGTTTAAAGTTTAGCTGCGATATTTGGCCTTTCGGTCAACACATCCCACTTCTGCAGCCTTTCCGGTTAGTTTCAAGGTGTCTTTTAATACCTATTTGTTTGAGGCCAGTAGTTCTAATCCATCTCTCCCCTCCCCCACCTATACTAAAAAAAATGTACACTGGGAGTTTCAGATATCAAGAGACATAAATGTGTATCTACCTCTAATTTAGGATGAGCATAAAACTCATTGAGGAAGTCCATGAGGGTGTCCTGAGTGAGCGTGCTACTACAAACAATGACGTGCTTGTTACGACGGGCAGATCTTCGGCTGTACTCTCCACCAGCTCTCTGTCTCTCCATGTATGTGGATATCAAGCCTTCAATCTGAAATAATTTTTTCAATTACAGTCATTAGTTGAGGTTCCAACAAAAACTGCACAAAGTCTTAGTCTTTGTCTTAGTCGAGTTTCAACTTCACTGCAATCAGGTTTCCCCATACTTGCTCCGTTCCCCATACTTGCTCCAGTGAAAATCAAATGAAATGTCCCTCACTATTGCATTTGAAAAACTGATAAACAAACAATTAGTCCCAGGACAATCCAAAAATGTGGGCATATAGGGCTAGACCTATATTTTATAGACCAGTCAGCATTTGGTGGGTGAGGTGGACAGCATCACGCTGGCTGCCTTTACTTCCAAGGACTGCACACCTGGTACCCACTCAAAGCTGGGTCTACCTGAGATCCAAGGTAATTTCTGAAAAAAGTTAGGCTCTATCAGAACCCAAACCCACGACCCACCAATCCGCAGGCAAGTGTCCAGCCGCTACATCACAGCAACTCCCAAATAAATGAGATAATCAATAAACATGAACAGAGTAAAGCATTAAATGAAATACACTCCCTGGGACTTAAAAACAAAATGTATCAGGGACTCATGCTGTGGCTCTGTGATCTCTGTCATTGAGGCTAACAGGAAAATTTGACATCAACTCAGCTGTTTAAAAAACTATTGGCGTTAAAAAAAAAACCACCCCCCAACCTGAGTAAATAGCCAACATTATAGCACTCCAGACATTCCCACAAGTGCTCAGTCCACATCTTCAACAGCCAGTGCAGATTCAAGTTCCAGTGGTACAAGTAGCAATCTAACTGAATGTCCATCTTGCCTTTTCCCCTGAGTGATAAGGTCAGCCAAATGCCCTAGACACTCCCTGCTAAACCCTTCTTTTCACACATGATAAAATATATGTGCCTCTGTGCTGTTCTCTCAATCCCAAAAGGCCTTGATAAGATCTAGCTTGTCATGTATCAGTTTGGGACAGATGGAGCTCATCAGCTGGGGGCGGAAATTCATCTAAGGAAGCTAATCCTAACAGAAAAGCACGCTAAAGTCAGAATGCCAGGTCAAAAGGTGCAGATAATAATGACACCACACAAATACTGCCTGTAATGCCAATGACCGTAAAGATATTCTCTTTACACGCAGTAAAGCGATCCCAGGTTTGGCTGGTTGGCATTCTGATGGAAATCAAACTGTATAGAACCATGGAAGATGTGTGTTACACCACAGACTTCAAAGAGTCTGTTGGCTTTTTCACCCAAAATTTCACTAAGGTGACAAGAGGTTTCATTAACCAACACAGAACAGGCGTCATCAATCGTTTTAGACTTGTGGAGCTTTTGGGGAGGAGATCGGAGCACCTATGGATCTGTCCAGAGTGCTGTGATGAAAAGCCTTTCTAATGACTAATCAATAATCACCCGAAAACTACTGGCAGGGAGAATGAAAGGACGAAGACAAATATGCATCAATTCACTATAAGAGTTGCAGAACCAGCCAATCAGCCTGCATGTTTGGTTTGAACCTAATGGGTGAAAAAACACAAAGCAGTTTCCTCAACCAGTACATTCAGAGTTGTTGTTATTTGTGTTCACCAGCTGTAAACCTCAGTGGAAAGACCTGGTTGTTCATCTATTCCTGGACTTTGGCTTTGTTCCAGGGCCTGAGTTTTGTGTGTGCATCCGTTTTACAGATCTCAATTATTTGTATGCAGACTGTTGGTTCCTTGCCTCTCAAGCAGATGCATTCCGACTTTGAAGCAAGCCCCCAACAGGCGACTCTTATGACATGCTTGTTGGAGACGCAATGGGTCTATTCTTGTTTTCCCCGACAGTGGGACCCCGGAACCCACACAGGGAACATTCGGAGTTTCATGTACACCTTTAAACCACCTTGACACCATTTTCATCCCTGTGCTCTATAGAATGACCTTACCTGTCTCGGGATGGAAGCAAAAGCCACACAGATCATGAGTATCATGAACAGCTGACTAATCCAGAGATCCGGGGAGATGTCTCCGTAGCCAACAGTGGAGAAGGTGACAATGACAAAGTACATGGCCTCAAACATGCTCAGTGGGGAGTTCTTACTGGCTCGCTGAAGGTGTTGCATGAAGCATATACTGTCAACAAATCAATAAAGTCTGGTTAAAATGTATTCTTTTGGACCCACATTATCTCCTATCCCAATAAGGGATGCCATTTTTCGTTATTTTAAAGCCCCACCCTGGCTGTAGCCAGAAGCCCTAATATAACCTAACAGTTGAACGGGGTTTCTGGGACTTGTGCCTGGGTGATCCTCACCTGAACAGTGGCACTTTGTGTCACCGGGTGTTGGTCACTTGTTGTATGGGCCTTGCGGGGTTGAACAACACATATATTCTTATGGATTACTCTTTTCATTTGTGAACCTAATCATGGTCCTCAAGTTATTTTTCTTAAACTAGAGAATATACACAAATGATAAACGAGACATATGAAATTAACTAAGCATACATATTTTCTGTTATCTTTAAGAAAACTAAGCATACAGGTTTACCTGAAATTCTCTTATAATAAATTCATTTGGTAAAAAGAAAAAGGTTTTCATTTCTGTGTGCATGCACGCATTCACACACACGCGCACGCACGCACGCACGCACACCCCCCCCCCCCCCCACCTTCTCCCCTCCAATGTATTGAGCTCACACAGTGAAGAAGGTTAATTAAAGAATGCATGCATTAAAGTAATGTTGTAAATATAAGACATACAAGATTAACTAATGATACCACCACTCACTTTGTGAAAACCAGACATACAAGGTTAATTACTGATACCACCACTTACTTTGTGAAAACCAGACATACAAGGTTATCTATTGATGATACCACTCACTTTGTGAAAACCAGACATACAAGGTTAACTAATGATACCACCACTCACTTTCTAACACCAGATTTACAAGGTTACTTATTGATGACACAACTCACTTTCTAACACCAGATATACAAGGTTAACTATTGATGACACAACTCACTTTCGAACACCAGATATACAAGGTTCCCCATTGATGACACAACTCACTTTCTAACACCAGACATACAAGGTTAACTATTGATGACACAACTCACTTTCTAACACCAGATTTACAAGGTTACCTATTGATGACACAACTCACTTTCTAACACCAGATATACAAGGTTAACTATTGATGACACAACTCACTTTCTAACACCAGATATACAAGGTTCCCCATTGATGACACAACTCACTTTCTAACACCAGACATACAAGGTTAACTATTGATGACACAACTCACTTTCTAACACCAGACATACAAGGTTACCCATTGATGACACAACTCACTTTCTAACACCAGACATACAAGGTTAACTATTGATGACACAACTCACTTTCTAACACCAGATATACAAGGTTAACTATTGATGACACAACTCACTTTCTGAACACCAGATATACAAGGTTACCTATTGATGACACAACTCACTTTCTAACACCAGATATACAAGGTTACCTAAGGATGATACCACTCACTTTCTAACACCAGATATACAAGGTTACCTAAGGATGATACCACTCACTTTCTAACACCAGATATACAAGGTTACCTATTGATGATACCACTCACTTTCTAACACCAGATATACAAGGTTAACAGTTGATGATGCCACTCACTTTCTAACACCAGTTATACAAGGTTACCTATTGATGATACCACTCACTTTGTGAACACCAAATATACAAGGTTAACTATTGATACCACAACTCACATTGTGAACACCAGAAATACAAGGTTAACTAAAGATACCACAACTCACTTTGTGAACACCAAACATACAAGGTTAACTAATGATAACACAACTCACTTACTGAACACCAGACATACTGTTTTAGTATCCAGAAGCCATGAGTTGTTAACTCTTAGGCTCGGTATTATGGATATCGCAACCTTTCGGCCTTGATTCCATTTTTAAATACCGTAAATCTGGGAGAAAATGTGGCTTTTCTGCCCACCCCCGGGAGTGAACCCGGACCACAAGGAGTTCGTCACCCGCTCACCGCGAAATCCGGTTTAGCCAACTTCGCTAGAGAGACGGGCGTAACACCAGACATACAAGGTTAACTAATGATACCACAACTCACTTACTGAATACCAGATATACAACTTAACTACTGACAACACAACTCACTTTGTGAACACCAGACATACAAGGTTAACCACAAGGAGAACCATCTGCTGAAGTAAAGTCACAGAAATCGTTTGGAATCTCTGTCTTGTCAGATGAAGATCATTCTTTAAAAAAAAAGCAACAATGGAAATTTTTATGATGGTTACAATTGTTTAGGTAATTTGTCCCAGCTGTGGTATCTTTCTGGAAGGATGAATATTTAAAAAGAAAAAAAAAAGTGCACAATTAATTTTTCAATTAGCAGAAATCTGGCTTGGAATGATCATTAGTATCAGGAAGAGCTGGCTGATCCATGGGTTTGTGGGAAATATTTCCATGCCCAGCAGTGAAGTATGTGACATTGATATCAGTAATACGCAAACTCACTTGGGGATGGTAAAAGTGTACGTGTGTGAGTACATGCATGCATGAATGGGCGGGTGGTTGTGTGTGTATGTGCATGTCTCTGCATGTAAACAGACCATAACTGTCTACATAGAATAATGCAGTGAGGACTGACCTATGGATCTGGCCAATACCCAAAACACAGAGAAAAGACAAGACAGACATACGACCAGTCCTACTACTACCACTGAAAATGGAAATCTGTGCTGGCTGCTGAAGATGAAGAGAGCATCTATGGGAATGTCCTGAGTCCTGTGATGTCAGTATTAACTCAGTAGGCTAAACTTCTGCCATGTGGTGTTGATAGTCATGTCTATCCACAACCCTTAGTCTGGTGTACTGTCAACCAACTCTGACACAGATAATCCTCCATGCCATGATGTCAAACTGTCCAGCATCTTTTCTCTCAGTCTACCTCTGTCACTCCTCCCCTCCAGCTTTCCCAATGTCACGATGTACTCTAGTTTTCTCCTTCTCATCAGGCTAAATATATTCACAGAACCTAACCACAAGATGCTCTAATTACCTTTGGTTTTTGTGTTAATATAATGGAAGATATATAAAATGCCTTCATCTATTACATGTCGCTAAACCTATGCTAGACTCATACAAAATTAACTTAGTATACTTTGCGGGTCGGCTGTGGAACCATCTTTCCTACACATAGCAGAATCCCTAAAGACATTCTCTGTGGACAATTACAGATAGGTACAAATGATGTTGTGGTTTATCTCTATAAAGATATGCACAAGATGGACATGAATGATACAACTACTGAGGTAGATTCATAAGAACATGTTGCTTGAAGAGGGACAATTAGGAAGGTAATAAGGACACAGCCTTGAGTGGGTACCAAGTGCCGTCCTGGGAAGTAAATGCGGCTGGCCCGGGTTGACCACATCACCCAGAAGTGCCGATTGGTCTATAAAATATAGGTCTAGCCCTATATACCTAATGCTCGTGTTTGTGGTTTTAGTTCATATGGACACAGTAGAAAAGGACTGCAGATAGCTTAACCCTCTCACCCTAGAACACTTGGAAAAATGGGGCACCACCCTGTTGGAATTTCAGAAAAAATCCTCAGGGAAAAAAACTTTTTCAAGGTTACTAATAAATCTGTTTAAAATGTATTTATCTACATTGCTTAATTTTTTTATTAATATATAAATATATATGAAAGGAGTAATTGCTAAACACAAACAGAGTGAAGCATTAAATGGAATACATTTAATGGGGTTCCAAAAAGACCTATGTATTAGTTGACTCATGCCCTTACCCCGTGATCTCTATCACTGAGGTTTACACACAAAACTTATGTCCACTTGGCTTTATAAAAGCTATTTGATCCAAACAAAAACCTAAATACTATTTTTAGTTAATCTCTTCATATCTTGACCTCCAAAACATTTGTGCAAATTCAGTCAGTAGCATAAACTATGCATCTCACAAACAGGTCACTATAGACAAGTCAGAAACATGACATTAATGGGTTACTGGATCCAACCAGAAGTGTCGGTTTTGTGGCTTCTCTGCGTGAAAGGGTTAAGAACTGTATATGTGAGAAGAAACATGTCAAAATATAAAAGAATGTGACATAAACAACAGTCCTAAAATCCCATGCACTTATTATGAACAGCTTTCTTAACATTAGCTGATCTTGCTAATCTCACTGACCACCATCTCAGGCACTAATGTCTTGGAGGGATCAATATTCGACACAGCTTTATTTATTTTAATTTATTTACTTGTTTATTTAACTTTTTTTATATATACCCCCCCCCCCCCCCCCCCCCTTTTTTTCTATTTTTATATACGCCTTCTTACTTATTTTGTTTAGTTTTATATCCCTTCATACCCCCCCCCCCCCTTTTCCAGCTATGTACTTCTTTATTTCATGTAGACATTGGATTTTTAAAAATTAGTTTTGTTGTGTTGTCTACTGAGTTTTTCAGTCACAGTCTATGCTGTATTTAGTGGTCCATTGAAAAGAAACTTTAGTCGAAACATTCGGTTGTGTCTGTGTGCATCTTTTCCACTCCCTCCATTGAGCTTTTTAGTCATATTTTGTGATATATTCAACATTTCTCGCAATCAGCTCCACTGCAGTCACCTCTCATTTACGCCAGTGATTTTCAGCACAATATAATACTTTCATCTGGAAAGACAGAAAGTTTTCAACAACAACGATACTTACATAAATTTTCTCCAAAGAATATTTGGCTAACCAGCAGTTCAGAAAGGTGGGAACCCACAGGGCATTCAACCTGGTTGGATATGTGACCTGAGGAGGAGAATGGCGGACACAAATTTAAACAGGCAGACACATCTAACTTCTTCAGACATTTGTTGCCTGAGTTAGCCTTCCCGGCTTCAATAATGTGAGTATTTTAATGCAATAAAATATGTAGACAATTCTTTGCATGATTATTTAACAAATTCACAACTAAAAAACACTGCCTTGAACCCTTGAACTGTCAGACTACCCTAAAGTAATACAAACAGACACACAATCACAATCATCATCATGTGCCCTGCTGATAAGTGTAGACTGTCATGCTTTACTATCTCACATGATTACCAGAATCATGGATCACATCAATGATCTAATCTTGCCCTATCCACAGGCCAAGCCATCCAACTATTTACCTCTTTGCTTTCCACTTGCCAGTTTTTCTTCAGTCTAGTGAGTTCTAACCAAGTTCTCAAGTACATTCCATCTCATGTTTACGAAAAAAAAAAAAAACAATGTTTATGTCTAATTTCGTTCATCAGTTTATGGTTTTCATCTGTCTTGAGGATGAAAGCCCAGGGCTTTTTGGGCGGTGTGTCGTTTCGGCACCTTTTGTGAGCCATTTTATGTTTATTTTCAGTACCACTGTAATAGATAATTTGTGGTGAGTGCTGCCAACTTTTATTAGATACTTCATGGTGAGTACCGGCACCTTTTTTCCTATAAAAAAGCTGTGGGTTTGCTTCTCTTGAACTGACTCACGGTTCTCTTTGTAAAAAGTACTTTTCAGTACCTGATATTTCTGCGAGTTCATTATATTCTTTGCATTCTTCTCAAAAACCACATCTCCGCTGAGAATAGGTATTTTTTACAATGCATGCAGTAATAAATCACAAACAACACTCACTGTGATCAGCATGGGAACCGAGCAGATGATTTCCAGAAAAAATTGAATTGTTAAAAGCTGATCCACTCTGTGGCCCTGGGGAGAAACACCAGTGAAGATGTGACTGTTACTGCCGAAAAAAATGTTTCTAGTCATGATGCTTAATATGATGACCTAAACAGCGGGGTGACTGCAGTCGAGCTGATTGCAAGAAATGTGAAATATAACACAAAATATGACTGGAAAGCTCAACGGAGGGAATAAAAAAGATGCACACAAACACAACCGAACATTTCGACCAAAGTCTTCATCAATGGAGTACTACATACAGAACAGACTGTGACTAAAAACTCATTGGACAAGACAAAAGAGCTAATAAAAAACTAAGGTCAACATCCTTGACCTTTTTGACCTTGGCTTTCTTTATTAGCTCTTTTGTCTTGTCCGTTGAGCTTTCTAGTCACATTTGGTGTTTTATTTAGCATTTCTTGTTTAATATGATGCTGATGATATGAAAGATGTAATGGTGTCTTAGCAGTGCATTTAACTACACATGTGAGTCCGAAATATGGCTACACATTTAACATTATGTGTTAATCTCATGACAGTAATATGGCTTTTAAAAAAATGAGACTACTGAAAAGGCACTGTTGGTTAATACACAAAATCTCAACTAAAGACTCTGTTACTGCCAGTCCTAAAACCTGGATAAGTAGGAAGGAGGGTTGGGGACGATGCAGCTGCCCCACCCCATAAAATAACCATCTTGCTAAATAAACTTATAATCAAATATATGCCACTCCTATAACCTAGTTAGTCAGGGAGTGTGCAGTGCACAGTTCCTACAAAATGGCTGCTGATAGCACATAACACAAAACTGCCCGTGTGTCACCGGAACCCTCACGGGAAGCAAAGAATAGAGACACTGCACCCTACCAGGCATGTCGTGAGAGGCGATTAAGGGTAGGGTTGGGTTTGAGGTTGGCTACCTCATCCTGTAAAAACCATAGCCACAAAAACCAACCAACCATGGATAAGTCAAAAAGAGAAGCAAGTAAAATCCAGCCAACCAAGATGAGGGGAGGCTCTTCAAATAGAAGAAGTAAGACACAGTGTGGAGAAAGCCGTAAGGAGTCCGGATCGTTGACGTACCTCCTCTCAGCTAGGAAAACCTCCAGAATTGGCACCTGGAATGTTAGAACTCTCTATGATATAGGGAGAACAATGGAAGTAGCAAAGGAAATGAAACATTATAGAAGATGCTGGCGTTGGATAGGACACACACTGAGAAAACAGGAGAACAGCATAACTAGAATGTCTTTGCATTGGAACCCACAGGGGCATAGGAATAAAGGAAGGCCAAAAAACACATGGAGAAGAGAGCTGGAGAATGAGGTTAGAAAGATGGGGAGGACATGGGGAGAGCACCATGCAATGGCAAAGGATAGAACGACTTGGCGTGAGTTGGTTGAGGGCCTATGCTCCACTGGGGGATAGAAAGGCAGAAGAAGATAGCACAAAACAGGCAGTGAGATGGGAAATAGACTGAAGAAGTGAGGATGACCAAGACTTGAAAAAATAAGAAAAGCCACAGATGCTGGACTAGTCTCCATACATGATATCAAAAGAAACTGCACAGAACAGAACGGAACTGAGAAATCAGCTGTGAGCCCTAAGCAGTGTATAACAGCACAATAAGATGATGATGATGATGATCACTTACCTTTGTGGCAATGTAGATCATCAGAAATGCCTTGGACAGAGAGATGAAGGATAAGGTCACATCCATCACCCACAGAGTCATTGATCTATGTATCCAGACCAACACATACCTGCCACATCAACATATTGTCAGCTGTTAGTACTTTCAGAAAACATAACTGATATACGGGCTAGAATGCTTACCCACCAAGATAGCAATTCAAAGTTTAATCTCTAGTAGTTGCATGCTTGAGATGTGTGCAGACCAGACTCCAAGGAAGAGCTGTGTAACCTTGAGGAAGATCATTGTAGCTCTGAGGCAGGCCAGTGCAGCTTTGCAGTAGACCAGTCTAGCTCTGGTTTAAGCTAGTGCAGTTATGTGGTAGAATAGAGCAGCTCCTTGGTAAGTCAGTGCAGTTCTGGGGTAGACCAGTACAGTTCTGGGGTAGACCAGTGCAGTTCTGGGGTAGATCAGTACAGTTCTGGGGTAGACCAGTACAGTTCTGGGGTAGATCAGTACAGTTCTGGGGTAGACCAGTACAGTTCTGGGGTAGACCACTACAGTTCTGGGGTAGACCAGTACAGTTCAGTTCTGGGATAGATCAGTGCAGTTCTGGGGTAGACCAGTACAGTTCTGGGGTAGACCAGTACAGTTCTGGGGTAGACCAGTACAGTTCTGGGGTAGACTAGTGCAGTTCTTGTAAGTTAACATTTGTCTGATGTTTCTTGTAGAGCTCAAGTAGTACTGTTCAGGCACCAGAGAACATACTAAAAACTTGCTGGATGCCTCTCATACAACTAAAGTGGTTCTTCTTCTTTTGTCGTCTCACAGATACCAGGTTGTAACCCAGTGTCGGAGTTGCCTGTATTTGTCTTGCACTTCTAGGATGGTTTAGGTGATGGATTTGTTCATCTTTTTGCAGGTTTCTGCTACACCATTTATCCATTTCTTTCTGGTCTTCCTATCCCCTTCTTCCCAGATGTTCTGCTGTAAAAAGGTCTCATTTGCAGTTTGGTTTGGCTGCAGTCTCTCTATATGGCTAACTAACCATTTCATTCTTTGTCTGTCAATATAGTCCAGACAAGGTCTTTCTCCAACTTTCTCTCTAATGCTGGTATTCATAACCCTGTCTCTTCGTGTATTGTTAGTTCTAAACTAAAATGGTTACTCTATAGAAGTACAACAACATCTAATTGCAAAACTGTTTGTATCCATCTCATCTAATTAAACTGGTTACTGTTGCCCGGCTCTTTAGCGTAGTTGGCTAAACCGGATTGCGCTGTGACTGGGTGACGAACTCCTTGTGGTCCGGGTTCACTCCCGGGGGTAGGTAGAAAAGCAAAATTTCTCCCAGATTTATGGTATTTACAATGGAATGAAGGTCAAAAAGGTTGCGATATCCATAATACCGAGCCTAAGGGTTAACAGCTCATGGCTTCTGGATACTAAAACAAACAAAACAGGTTACTGTTAAGAAAAATGTCAAAAAATTTCATTATTGCATGTATTTACTACACTGTAGCCAGGTGGTCTTCGAGCCTGAGGATTTAGAGCCACATGGCTGGTGCAGTCACCAAGGACTGTGCAGGTAAAGATTTTATTTTTGCCCCTAACAGAAAAAGCCATAACCTTATTAAGGATTCAAACATTGGTTACCCACCTGAGAGTCCAGTGTTCTTAACCATTTGGCCAGCCATCCCTCAAGTAAAATGACAACATACTAAACACAACATTGTGGCTACCTCTCACGTAGCTAAAGTGGTTAGTGTTCAGAAAAAAAATATCAACATAGCCTACTCACCAGTTGATTTCCATCTGATTATACATGGCATCTCTCTCACTGACAGTTGAATTGTCCACATGACAGGGTCTGCCATGGCTAGAGAAACAGATGGGGAATGGTTTTCGTTTGGTTAATATAAGGTAAAAGATAGTCTCAAGGCAAATAAATGTGCTCACTGGGATGTGGTGCTAGTCTCAAGGCAAATAAATAGTGCTCCCTGGGATGTGGTGCTAGTCTCAAGGCAAATAGTGCTCACTGGGATGTGGTGCTAGTCTCAGGGCAAATAAATAGTGCTCACTGGGATGTGGTGCTAGTCTCAGGGCAAATAGTGCTCACTGGGATGTGGTGCTAGTCTCAAGGCAAATAGTGCTCACTGGGATGTGGTGCTAGTCTCAGGGCAAATAAATAGTGCACACTGGGATGTGGTGCTAGTCTCAGGGCAAATAGTGCTCATTGGGATGTGGTGCTAGTCTCAGGGCTAATAGTGCTCACTGGGATGTGGTGCTAGTTTAAAGGCAAATAAATAGTGCTCACTGGGATGTGGTGCTAGTTTAAAGGCAAATAAATAGTGCTCACTGGGATGTGGTGCTAGTCTCAGGGCAAATAGTGCTCACTGGGATGTGGTGCTAGTCTCAAGGCAAATAGTGCTCACTGGGATGTGGTGCTAGTCTCAGGGCAAACAGTGCTCCCTGGGATGTGATGCTAGTCTCAAGCAAATAGTGTTCACTGGGATGTGGTGCTAGTCTCAGTGCAAATAGTGCTCACTGGGATGTGGTACTAGTCTCAAGGCAAATAGTGTTCACTGGGATGAGGTGCTTGTCTCAAGGCAAATAGTGCTCACTGGGATGTGGCGCTTTAGGTCTTCACATGTTCTAGGCCATGACAATGATGCAAGACAGGCCATATCACTTCCTTGTTGTCTTTTCTTCCCAGAGACAGGACATGTCTCTTCCCCATTGTCTTTTCTTCCCAGAGACAGGCTATATCTCTTCCCCATTGTCTTTTCTTCCCAGAGACAGGCCATATCTCTTCCCCATTGTCTTTTCTTCCCTGAGACAGGCCATATCACTTCCCCATTGGCTTTTCTTCCCAGAGACAGGCCATATCTCTTCCCTGTTATCTTTTCTTAACAGAGACAGGCCATATCTCTTCCCTGTTGTCTTTTCTTCCCAGAGACAGGCCATATCTCTTCCTATTGTCTTTTCTTCCCAGAGACAGGACATATCTCTTTCCCATTGTCTTTTCTTCCCAGAGACAGGACAAATCTCTTTCCCATTGTCTTTTCTTCCCAGAGACAGGACATATCTCTTCCCCATTGTCTTTTCTTCCCAGAGACAGGCCATATCTCTTCCCTGTTGTCTTTTCTTCCCAGAGACAGGCCATATCTCTTCCCCATTGTCTTTTCTTTCCAGAGACAGGACAAATCTCTTCCCCGTTGTCTTTTCTTCCCAGAGACAGGACATATCTCTTCCCCATTGTCTTTTCTTCCCAGAGACAGGACAAATCTCTTTCCCATTGTCTTTTCTTCCCAGAGACAGGACATATCTCTTCCCCATTGTCTTTTCTTCCCAGAGACAGTACAAATCTCTTTCTTATTGTCTTTTCTTCCCAGACAATATGAAGAAAATATTAATATAAACAAAGAAGTTATTAACAGTTTGTTTTCATGTTATGATAATAATAAATGCAGGGAAGACATGGTTGTTTGATCACCAAGAAAACAGATGTGGAAAGAATTGTAGCAGTCAGTGAAACTGCTGTGGTAGTCAGTGAAATTGCTTTGCAAATCTGTAAAATCACTGTGGTAATCTGTAAAAAGATGTGGTAGTCAATGATACTGCTGCAGTAATAAGTGAAACTGCAGCTGTAGTCAGTAAAAATGCTGTGGTAATCAGTAAAACTGTTGTGGTAGTCAGTGAAACTGCTGTGGTAATCAGTGAAACTGTTGTGGTAATCAGTGAAACTGTTGTGGTAATCAGTGAAACTGTTGTGGTAATCTGTGAAACTGTTGTGGTAGTCAGTGAAACTGCTGTGGTAGTCAGTGAAACTGTTGTGGTAGTCAGTGAAACTGCTGTGGTAGTCAGTGAAACTGTTGTGGTAGTCAGTGAAACTGTTGTGGTAGTCAGTGAAACTGTTGTGGTAGTCAGTGAAACTGCTGTAGTAGTCAGTGAAACTGTTGTGGTAGTCAGTGAAACTGTTGTGGTAGTCAGTGAAACTGTTGTGGTAGTCAGTGAAACTGCTGTGGTAGTCAGTGAAACTGTTGTGGTAGTCAGTGAAACTGTTGCGGTAGTCAGTAAAACTGTAGCCGCAGTCAATGAAACTACTGTGGTAGTCAGTGAAACTACTGTGGTAGTCAGTGAAACTACTGTGGTAATCAGTGAAACTGTAGCCACAGTCAATGAAACTACTGTGGTAGTCAGTGAAACTACTGTGGTAGTCAGTGAAACTACTGTGGTAGTCACTGAAACTGTAGCCGCAGTCAGTGAAACTTAAGTGGTAGTCAGTGAAACTACTGTGGCAGTCAGAGAAACTACTGTGGCAGTCAGTGAAACTACTGTGGTAGTCAGTGAAACTACTGTGGTAGTCAGCGAAACTACTGTGGTAGTCAGTGAAACTACTGTGGCAGTCAGCGAAACTACTGTGGTAGTCAGTGAAACTACTGTGGCAGTCAGTGAAACTACTGTGGTAGTCAGTGAAACTACTGTGGTAGTCAGTGAAACTACTGTGGTAGTCAGCAAAACTACTGTGGTAGTCAGTGAAACTACTGTGGTAGTCAGTGAAACTACTGTGGTAGTCAGCGAAACTACTGTGGTAGTCAGTGAAACTACTGTGGTAGTCAGTGAAATTGTAGCCGCAGTCAGTGAAACTTAAGTGGTAGTCAGTGAAACTGCAGAGGGGAGGTCTGGATTCTTTCCACCAAGTGGTGCACCTACTTTGTGTCCTCAGGTGGTGGGGTCTCTTAGAAGGAAACTATCAGAGGACTGTCACTGTACATCATGTGGGTGTATCTGCGCGGTTGGGCGTGAGTCACCCGTATCAGGCACCTTGTACATAATTCTCCAGGGTGTTTTGTCCACGTCTGGAGAGACTGCCGATGTGAGTGTATGTGGCAGGACGTAGACAGACAGTGAGTCACTGATCACTAATTCTTCTTCGTCAATGTGTTTGTCAATAATAATGAGACTGATCACACTATAAGATCATAATCTGTGTGGTGTACTATATTACAGTACCTGTAGACAATGGTAATAGTTACGACTGGACATGTTACTTGTGTCTGACTTACTGGCTAATTGTTGTGTTCCTTGGTTGAGCAAGCCCTCCTTAACTCCAGTTATAATCACCATCAGCATGTGCCTAACCAGGGAAATTGGACAGCATGGTTTGTGGACAGAGGGAATCATGTGTGTATGTGTGGAGGACTGACAATTATAAATAAAACGCCTAGGTTGTGGGTTGAAAGACCCTTTCACGGAGGTAGCCAAAGACCATAATAAAACACATATTCACTGAGGTTATGAAATAGCAATGAAAAAACTGTATGGCTGGGAGTGGCCACAACATAAGGATCTGTATTAAAAGGTTGCGGCATTAGGAAGCTTGATAGCCACTGCCCTAGATAATTGGCAAGTATGCATACATTTACATTATCGTTACTTGTCTTTTTGTACACTAACTACTATTCATAGGCATCCATTTTACACTACTTTTACTTTTTCTTTCACTGAGAATACCTACCATTCATAATCCTTCACATTGTCCAGTCCAACCCTGACCACATAGATAAGGCAGATCATAAACTTCAGGCCCAGATCGAAGAATGTGCATGCTAGCCCTGAAAACAACAAGTCATACATAAAACACTGGAATACCAATATAACTCATTAATCCATTCTTGGAAGGAGGACAAATACTAAAAAAGGATGAATATCAAATGAGGTTTCAATCACCTAAGTTGTACTAGTCAGTAAAACACTGCGGTAGTCAGTGAAACAGTTGTACTAGTCGGTAAAACACTGTGGTAGTCAGTGAAACAGTTGTACTAGTTGGTAAAACACTGTGGTAGTCAGTGAAACAGTTGTACGATTCAGTAAAACACTGTGGTAGTTAGTGAAACAGTTGTACTAGTTGGTAAAACACTGGTAGTCAGTGAAACAGTTGTACTAGTCAGTAAAACACTGCGGTAGTCAGTGAAACAGTTGTACTAGTCGGTAAAACACTGTGGTAGTCAGTGAAACAGTTGTACTAGTCGGTAAAACACTGTGGTAGTCAGTGAAACAGTTGTACGATTCAGTGAAACACTGCGGTAGTCAGTGAAACAGATGTACTAGTCGGTAAAACACTGTGGTAGTCAGTGAAACAGTTGTATGATTCAGTGAAACACTGTGGTAGTCAGTGAAACAGTTGTACTAGTCGGTAAAACACTGTGGTAGTCAGTGAAACAGTTGTATGATTCAGTGAAACACTGCGGTAGTCAGTGAAACAGATGTACTAGTCGGTAAAACACTGTGGTAGTCAGTGAAACAGCTGTATGATTCAGTGAAACACTGCGGTAGTCAGCGAAACAGTTGTACTAGTCGGTAAAACACTGCGGTAGTCAGTGAAACAGTTGTATGATTCAGTGAAACACTGTGGTAGTCAGCGAAACAGTTGTACTAGTCGGTAAAACACTGTGGTAGTCAGTGAAGCAGTTGTACTAGTCAGTGAAACACTGTGGTAGTCAGTGAAACAGTTGTACTAGTCAGTGAAACACTGTGGCAGTCAGTGAAACAGTTGTACTAGTCAGTGAAACATTGTGGCAGTCAGTGAAACAGTTGTACTAGTCAGTGAAACATTGTGGCAGTCAGTGAAACAGTTGTACTAGTCAGTGAAACATTGTGGCAGTCAGTGAAACATTGTGGCAGTCAGTGAAACATTGTGGCAGTCAGTGAAACATTGTGGCAGTCAGTGAAACATAGTGTGGCAGTCAGTCAGTGAAACATTGTGGCAGTCAGTGAAACATTGTGGCAGTCAGTGAAACATTGTGGCAGTCAGTGAAACATTGTGGCAGTCAGTGAAACATTGTGGCAGTCAGTGAAACATTGTGGCAGTCAGTGAAACATTGTGGCAGTCAGTAAAACATTGTGGCAGTCAGTGAAACATTGTGGCAGTCAGTGAAACATTGTGGCAGTCAGTGAAACAGTTGTACTAGTCAGAGAAACATTGTGGCAGTCAGTGAAACAGTTGTACTAATTAGTGAAACATTGTGGCAGTCAGTGAAACAGTTGTACTAATCAGTGAAACATTGTGGCAGTCAGTAAAACAGTTGTACTAATCAGTGAAACAGTGTATACTAATCAGTGAAACATTTTATCAGTCAGTGAAACATTTTGGCAGCCAGTAAAACATCTTTAGCAGTCAGTAAAACAGACAGGGCAGTCAGTGAAACGGCCGTACCAGTCGGTAAAACAACTGTAGCAGTAAGTGACACATCTGCTGAATTCGGATATGTTACTCTGAAAAGCTCAGATATCACAGCCAAGCTGTAAAACACAACACGATATGCCAACCACTATTTTTTTAAGGGCAAATGAAGAAGAAGTAGTGTTTATAATTTGTTTATCATTATCTTTCTGTTTTCAAAAATGACCTTGGCTCCCAGGTCAACCCAGCCTTGAGTAGGTATCAGGTGCAGTCCTGGGAAGAAAAGGCAGCTGGCGTGATGCTGACCACATCACCCACCAAGTGCCATTTGGTCAATAAAATATAGGTCTAGCCCTATATGCCCAGTAAATCTGAAAGGCATGGAAAAGGGTCCTTTACTTTACTTTTTATCTTTCTGTCCCAGGTGAAAAGTTGTGGTTTGCCACCTGAGAAACAGTTAACAGCACATATGTTGTTGATATGTTGACTTCTTTCTACGCCTGCAGGTGTACTGCGCATACATATACATACATACTTTATTCACCAATCGACATGGTGGGTGATGTGGTCAACATTACTTCCCAGGAACCACCTGGTACCTTATGAAGGCTGGGTCAACCTGGAAGCCAAGGTCATTTTCGCCCCCAAAAGAAAGTCCGGCTTCATCAGGACTTGAATCCATGACCTTCAGAACCGCAGGCCAGCATCTAGCCACTACACTGCGGCGGCTTCCAGTAAATACTATAAGTATAAGCAAATACCTTGGCTTCCAGTCGGCCTAAATGGGTACCTTCTTTCTATGAGTGCCCATCAATACCTTGATTGTTTATTACATTCAATAAATGGGTACCATGTAAAGTGAAGGCTGTCAAGTGAAGGCGGCTGGCACGATGTTGTCCTTGTCACCCATTTAGGGGCTGATTGGTCTGTAAAAATAAGTGTCTTGTCTGATATGCCCCATACGCCAATGATGTGTATGTAAGGCTAGGTCGACCTGGGAGCCAAGGTCATTTTTGAAAAAAGTCTGACTATGCCAGGGAGTAAACCTACAACCTATGAATCTGCAGGCGGGCGTCTAGCCGCTCTGCCACGGCCACTCCCCAAAGAGACCTTTACTTTTTTTTTTAATAAGCACATACACTTACATAAGAAATCTTCTTCTTCTTCTTTTTCTCCTTCTTCTCATTCACCGACTGTAAACCCCGGCGGAGAGTTCTGGTTGTGTGTCCATCTCTGGACTTTAGTCTTTTTCCAGAACCTGAGTGTTGAGTGCACATGTGTTTAAAAGAGCTGACTAAACCGTATGCAAATTGCTGTTTCCATGCCTCCCAGGCAAATGCACTCTGAATTTGAAGGATGCACTCTGAATTTGAAGGACGCATTCTTCGGACATGCTTGTTGGCGAAGAAGTGGGTCTATTCTGCTTTCCCCAAAGTTGGACCACGGGAAACACACCAAAAAAATGAAAGAAAACTTACGAGTGGCCGAGTTCCGAATAAAAAACTTTCTCAGTCTTCCCCTGACTGACAGCTCATGCGTGAAGTATTTCACAGGAACTGATCTGTTGAAACAGCAAACAAGAAGTGGGAATTAAAAGTGTTGTGGAGTGTTAAGCTACGAGCTGATATTACAGCACTTGGTACATTCAAATGAGCGCTCAGTCCTCATCCTCAGCAGCTAACAAACAGGTACCTATTCCAATGGTGCCAGCAGCAATTCGACTGTACTTCCGTCGTGCCTTTCCTCAACCTGTGAAATCTGCGATTCAACAACAATGTACAATCTGCAAGATCGCTGACAACAGTATTGTGAGATCTGTGATTCGGCAGTAACGTTACACAACTCGTGATGTTTTAAAAATAACAGGAAATGTACGGTACAATTTTCTAAAACGTACACAACAACAAATGAACAGAAAACTTGAGGGAAGCAGACAGAGATAGAAACACAGACACTGGTGCATATTTAAAACATATATGGTCAGAGAAATAAACATAAAGACAGACATACAAGTAGAGACTATCAGACAGACGGGCAGGCAGAAAGGGAGGAAGGGGAGAGATAGAGAGAGAGATGGAGACAGAGAGAGAGAGAGAGAGAGAGAGAGAGAGAGAGAGAGAGAGAGAGAGAGAGAGGGCTGTCAGGGCAGCACAGGGAGAAATGCTGCATTAAAAACTACGATAGTTGTTTCCGAAAGAAAGAAAAAAGATTCTAAAATTTACGTTACAATGTAAGAAAACCCTTAGTTTGCATGCAAGTATGGCAGACTAGGTGAGTATTTTCAATAATTATTTTAATTTCGCTGTTTAGAAATTGAAGAATATAGTATGCAATTAATCAATTATATTGGCGATTAGAAGCAAATATATTCGCATATTTTGTACAGAACATATGGCTGTGAATTCAGGATAATTAATGTTCTGTGTTCGTTCGTCGATCACAAGTGATAAGGACCACTCTTTCTTTCATCCGTCAAGAAACTGCAGTTGAATGTTTGTAAGTCCAGAAGTGAATTGTAAGTCCAATACGTGTCCGGAAGAGTCTGGGACAATGAGTGCAGCAGGGCACAGTGTCTGTAGACAGAGGGCCTGTTGGCGGTCCTTTCTGTCCTGTCTTCACTGTTCAGCTGCCCTTGTTCTAGATTCTTCTTCTTCTTCTGCGTTCGACATCAGTCATGCTAAACATTGAGTCCCGTCTGGGTCACAAATAGGATTGTGCGTTTAAGGTCGCCACCGGTCTCCCATAGCTTCTCTTACAATGTGGCTACCTTGGGCCAGATCCACAGTCTTTGCTGGGAGAGGTAAGGGCAGTACTGTAGTGTGTGCCCAGGGGTCTGTCTTTCTGCTCAACAATCACAGGCAGCAGATTCTTTTATGCCTATCCTGTATGCCTATCTTGTTCTAGATGCCTCGCAGATCTTTGCACTACTTCGGTATAAACAGTGATTAGCGCGATTAATTGGATTAAAGTAAGGAAGAAGTGCGCAATTTTGTCGACCTCACTCTCTCGCCTTGTTCCATCTGAATCCAATGTCAGGACAAGTCTCCGACAAGTCGAGACGGCTGGAGATGACGTCAGGTGCAATGGATGACCAGGGTGTTCTACGTGCCTCACCGTGCTCTTTGCGCCATCAGGTCCATTGAACCAAGTATTGGTTTCCTCCGCACATTCAGCCGATGGACAATTAATAAACAAGGAAGAAAATTGGTATCCCATGAGATGTGGTTTTACAGCTCAACGCTTAAACTTTCTTGAACAGCTGAAGTGAATAATCCAGGTGTATTGAAAAGGACTAAGACCCATAGACAGTTTATCACAAAACATCATAAAGGGCCGCTGCGTGGTCTCGAGACATGGCTTCGATATAGAGGAAGACAATGATGGCGAAATGGGTTTTTTTCCAATCGTTTTACGGGTGCAGATTTTATGGAAACCCCTGGGGGTCGTCGCCGGAGCTAAGGTGGTCGTGCTTTATGTGATGCTCTCGGCAGGCGGCTAGCCGTTCTAAGGCGAGAAGGCCGAGTCATATGAGATAAAACCGGTTGCAATTAAGTGGATCCTCTTAGCTTTAACTTGGAAGACGGAAGATTCTTGACAGTTTTTCACCATGGCACGGAAAAAGGTCACAACAAGAACTCTTACAGAAACCTAATTGCCAGTTGGCAAGATATTTTATGATGATGTTTTCAAATAATTGCCACCACGAGCATGAAACAGTTCATGAGTATCATATTAAATTCGCTCTCTCTCTCTCTCTCTCTCTCTCTCTCTCTCTCTCTCTCTCTCTCTCTCTCTCTCTCTCTCTCTCTCTCTCTCTCTCTCTCTCTCTCTCTCTCTCTCTCTCTCTCTCTCTTCTCCTTTCTCTCTCTCTCTCCTCTCTCTCTTCTCCTCGCTCTCCCTTTCGCCCCAGTTATGTATATTGCTGTGAACACAACATGCTTTCAGATAGAATGCAATTGCTGTGTGAAAGATAAGTGCTTGGAAAGGCCCAGTGTAAAACTGGTCTGCGTGCCCCATTATGACCTTTTAAAAATAAAGCTCGTTCATTCTATGTGTTAGGGTGTGCGTGTGCGCGCGCATGCGTTTGTATATCGGGTGTGTAGTGTGTGTGTGTGTGTATGTTTACTAAAAATTAGAAGTTGCTTTGCCCTACGGCCCATTATAGCTTTTTTTAAGACCATCCAGGTCAATGAAAATTCCCGTGTGTGTGTAAATCCGAAGGGCCGGTAAGTTCACTATGTATAATGAGTCGATTTATACACAAATTAAACTAGTTTGATTAATTTGCAACACGTTTTTTTTTTAACAGTTTCGAAGATAAATTAGTGTGCTGTTAGAAATTATAATAATAATAAAAACAATAATATATAGCAAGCTAATTGATCTTCAAAATGATAATTAATTTTTTTTTTTAAAGTTAGCACCTGCTAATATGGCGGCAGCAGTAGCAGCAGCTGATGCTACAGACTATTGTTACTGTAACACGATGGCATGATTATTGCTATGCAGAATGCTATGATGTTGCAGGAAAGCAACGCTGCTCTCCTCGTCAGGCACCGATGCTGCTAATTCCAGGAAATTCATGGCGATGAAGACTGAATACACAAGTCGCTGGAGGAAGGTCGCAAACACGAGTCTCTGGAGAAACCCTTGGCAACGCCTTGAAAGACACACAGACAGCGGGAAAGCCCGCTCTTAACACCCTCAAAATCATTGGACTGTCCCATGACGTCATCGGTGGTGAAATACTGGGAAAGAACCCATATTTTTATAGCGTTTACTAATAGTAAACTAACAGTGCTAATAGCATCACGTTTATTTTTACATATCTTTCTGACGTGCAGAATGGTGCCCTCAAACCATTGCTGGTGCACTTTAGCTCTAAAGTCACCACTTGAGAATCGCCTTATCTAGCTAACTGGCTTCACCCAACCCGCTTAAGGGACTTAACATCCAACACAGCCTTATATAATATTTTGAGTTACGACCCTTGCCCTAACAGCCTTTTCTGACTAGTATCCATTACAAATGTTCACTCGTGTGTAAGAGTTTCATCTGGCCAGAAAGACATGTGAATTTCTTCTGGGGATACCTCAGTTAACTCATTTTGTGTATTCTTATTCATCTATGACAAGTGATGCGGAGCACGTATTCTTTCATTCGTCATAAAGCTATAGTTGAGTTATGTGAGTCCGGACGTGACTTATACGCCCAATGTGAGCCCGGGAGGATCACCCGCTACAGTACACATCCTCTCTACTTCACACACTACTTACACTACACATCTACTGTATCTCATATTTACACAAAACATCCACTCTACTTCATATACGACACCACACCTCTACTCCACTTCACTCACTACACTAGACATCCACTCGTACTTCACACACTACACTAGACACACTCTTACTTCCCACACATTACACATTCACTCGTACTTCACACACTATGCCACACATTCACTCTACTTCACATACTACACCACACCTCCACTCTATCTCACACACTACACCACACCTTAACTCTATTTCGCACAGTACACCACACCTCCACTTTACTTCATACCCTACACTAAACACACACTCTTACTTTACACACTACACCACACATCCATTTTACCTCAACACTACACCACACATTCACTCTACTTCACACACTACACTACCCATCCACTCTACTTCACCCACTTCAGCAGACAATTCCTCTACTTCACACACTACCTACACCACAGATCCACTCTAATTCATTAACGACACCACACCTCTACTTTACTTCACACACGACACTAAACATCCACTCGTACTTCACACGCGACACTAAACATCCACTCCTACTTCACACACTAAATTACACATCCACTCGTACCTCACACACTATGCCACATCTCCACTCTACTTCCCATACTACACCATATCTCCACTCTATCTCACAAACTACAGTACACCTAAACTCTACTTTGCACAGTATACCACACCTCCACTCTTCTTGGCACACTAAACTACACATCTACTCTACTGCACACACTACACAACACCTCCACTCTACACTACAACACATATGTCTGCGTACCACTCTCCCTCCCTCCTCCTGCTGCTACAATAACTCACTTCTTTGCTAACTAGCGCGCGCACACACACACACACACACACACACACACACAAATATCAACATACCCTTCAACAGTCGAGTCCACATTGTAAGGGTTATCGCTGCTATCGTTCTCGGAGTCGGAGTTCAGCCCATAAACATCGCTGAGTTTCTGCGTCTCCTCGTCGTCCCCCATCTTCAGGGCTTCCTGGCGAGAATACTGCTAAACCATAGGCTTGAGTCCACCCGTTTAAGAACACCCGAATACGAAATGGTGAATTCCAATCCTCACTTTCCTTGCTGTCTTTTCCTCTAGGTATATACTTTGTGGTCACTGTTCTAGGAAATACCGCACTTTATATCGCACCTGAATCCTTTCTTTAATAACAATCATATCAGAACTGACTCAACAAGTGTCGGTGTGTCGTTTCCTTAATGTCAAGCAAATATGTACGACACAGCTGAAACGTCAGAGACAGTCCCTTTAAGGCAAATGACATCAGGTTATTCAAACAAAGAAGTTTGGACCAAAAGACACATCAGATCAATTGTTGGCGCCCTTTCGTCTTTCCCGATGAAAGTGTTCTATTGTGTTATAGGGACAGAGGTTGGGGGCATGAAAAACAGCCCACGACAGGTCGACAATAGGCAGTTAAGACTGGGGATGAATTTCCTTCTCTCCATAGCCCGAAGCTGTGGGCACAGTGTGTGTAGGAGTGTGGCTTTGGTAGACGCTGCCCAACAACCGGCGTTGACAGTACCTGGCGCAGAGACCAGGTAGTACTGACCACTGTATGCGATGCCCAACAATCGACGAGAACAGGCAGTACCAATTATTAATTTACGGTAGCTCAATCATTTCTGACTAATAAGTAAGTAAGTAAAGATTCTTTTCACGCCTTTAAGCGCATCGGGCATACGGGAAGAGCACCCATATTTTTACTGACCAATAGGCACTAAGTGGGTAATGTGGTCAGCATTGCGCCGGCCGTCTTTACTTCCCCAGAACATATATCCTGGTATCCATTTTTTAGGCTGGGTCAACCTGTGACGCCCAGCACCATGATAAAAATCAACGCAGCCAGCAGTGGGTTTCGATCGCGGTAAAAAAAAAAAGTAGAGGACCCTTTTCCCCGCCTTTAGGCGTATAGGGCATATAGGGCTAGACCTATATTTGTATAGGCCAATCGGCACAAGATGGGTGATGTGGTCAGCATCATACCGGCCGCCTTTACTTCCCGGCACTGCACCCAGTACCCACTCAAGGCTGGAAGCCAAGGTTATTTAAAAAAAATAAAAGTCCGGCTCCGTCAGGGAGCGAACCCACGACCTTCAAGCCGCTCGGCCACGGCGACTCCCTTCGATCGCGGTACGCTGGAAATAATATCTGACCAAAACATGACTTTATTTGAGTAAACAAGCACAGAAGGTTAGCAAGCGACAGTTAGCAAGTCAAAGTACCTAACACCGTAGTCCTTGAGAAAGCAGCCATGCCCAGCATCCACACTCTACTGATGCAGTATCTAATTCGTTGGGCTGGTCATGTGGCACGCATGCCAGATAACAGGCTCCCAAAAAAACTCTTCTAAGGTGAGCTGCAAAATGGGGAGCGTTTCCAAGGCGGGCAAAAGAAACGCTTTTATGACACCTTGAAGTCTTCACTCAAAGCATTTGGGATGCATGACACCAATTGGGAGGCTGCCTCTCAAGACTGAAATGCATGGCGTGCAGCTCTACACAAGGGCTCGACTACATGTGAAGCAAACAGAACATCAAGACTGATTAAGAAAAAGATGGACAGAAAGGCGACTGCAGGAGATCCCCTTCCTGACACAACTCTCATTCCCTGTCCTCACTGTCCAAGAACTTTTCGGGCCAGCATCGGCCTCATCAGTCATCTTCGTACTCATACTTGATGAAAAAGAGTGGTCATCATCATCTTGATGGACAACTCACACAGTAGGCGGACCCCTGAGTGTCCGCTCGAAGATCTTGCGATTGAATATGCACCGGAGCGGGTTTCTAAAATTAACACATGACATCAAGGTAGGCCCAGTCTGAACAGGATACCTTGTAATATCATAGAAAGTAAAGGCGTCACATCACCCATCAACCACTGCTTGATCTATACACAATTTTGGACTAGCACCATATATCCTTTACGCCAAAGAGGCGAAAGGGGTCATGTACTACTTTACATAAAGAATAATAATAAACCAGATAAGGATATAACAAGGAAAGCAGTGTATGTTACGTGTGGGCCTGTAAAACACCTTACGTAATAATTTTGCGTGTGTATACCAATTTATCATGCCCGACTACTTCCATCAACGACAAACTGTTGGCTGTTGATATCACCCATCTTATGCTGATTGGTCTGTAAAAATATAGGTCTGGCCCTATTTGTCCAATACGCCCAAGGGCGTGGAAAAGGGACATTCACTTACTTACTGCTGGCTTTGGTGCCTCTGACAACTGCCTTATGCATTTACTGGGCGCGCATATTTCTGGACTGAGTCGAACTAATTGTTTGTTCACCAGTTTTGCAAATGGAACAGTAAGGAACGTTTCATTTTTCACTGTCAGGGGAACGCAGCAAGTATGGGGTCACCCGACTGCTGGGAAGTTGAATCCTTGACTAAGACTAAGAGCTAATATAAGATGTCAGAACAACTTTAGAGCTTAAGCAGAAGTCTGAAATGTATTACTGTCACAAGCCGAGACATCATCGATGTAAAATCAGCAATACGCATCCGTAAGGTTACTTCATTTTTGTTCTTTAGATTCTACCAGAATCGAGAAGCCCTCAAACGCTGTATTGTTGTTGTAAGATAAAAAGGTAAGGGGGACTGTGCAAGAGAGAATGAGAACGAGAGGGAAGATCGAGTGAGATGTAGAGGGACCGAGCGATAATAGAGAGAGGGGTTTTTTTTTTTCGAAGGGTTAAGAACTTGACACGTATTACCAGTCTGCCCAGAGAGACAGAGAAAGAAGAGGGCGAGACAGATTTCGCACGAGGGAAAGAAAGGAGGGGGGGGGGGAGTGCAAGAAAGGGAGGTAGCGATAGAGGAGATGGGGTTAGAGAGAAGACGACAGGGAAAAAAAAACAGTAAGAGAAACAGATGACAAGCCAGCGAACAAGACACAGAGAACAGAGATGGAATAAGAGACAGATAGCGTGAGAAAACCAGACTAAGACTAAAAATCTCTCAGTAAAATATAAAATTTTTCATCATCATCATCACGTTCTTCGCCATCTTTTCTGTGCTCTGCACCACCAAACAGAGCACGTGCCTTTAACCTATAACCAACTCACATCAAGCCGCTTTTTAGGTTTACTGACGGTCGGTTCAGTCTTAAGTTATATATTTTTTTCCCCACGGTATTAGGTTGTCAGTCTCACACTAAGATTCCTTAGTTGCCTCTTATGACATGCATGGTATGTTAAGATGCTACTGTCCTTATTTCATTTCGGCCATATTAAAAGACAAAATACTCTGTTAAAAATCATATTGGGGGGAAAAGTTTAAAGCAAGAGCAAGAGGTAGACAGAGATACAAGTGGAAGGACAACATCAAGAGACGGAGGAACAGCAGTCTGAGACAGTGTACTATTAGGACAAGAGAGTGTTAGAGATCAATTAAAACTAAAGAAGAAATCAAATACATGTAATAAAACAAGGAACAATCAGCAACTAGGTCAAGCTGCGTTTTTAACATCATTCACAATAACCGGTGCTTACAACCCGGAGACATGCATGAGAAACAGGACAGGGCAAAACAGACTTGGCCAATTATGTTTAAACTTTCCAGCATCGGAAACACGGAGACCTGTCCCTGTAGCTTGGCACCCGAAAATGCTGAGCATGTGCTCCAACACTGGCAACTGTATGCTGTCAACAGAGACGCAATCTGGCCTGTTCCAACCACAATGAAGACAAAGCTGTATGGTATACGAGGGGATATGGGCCGCACGACAGCTTGCATAAAGGCTACCGGGCTCCTGATACAATTTTTTCTGACAGGAGGATCGAAGAAGAAGAAGAGATGAGAAAACTGCTAGAAGATATAATATGGATATTACCTGCAACTGTAGATTAATCAGCTTTTGAAATGAAACAATTCTTAGAATACCATGAGAAAAGAAAAGAGAAAGAGATTTCGTATGTGAGCTGAGCATCAAGGATAACTGGCTCACAAACAGCATCCTACTCTGAAAGCTGTGGTATTTCGGCCTTGTTAAACATCACATTGGCCTGGAGAGAATGGTGACTGAGGGTACAGTTTTCCGAAAATGACCGCAGAGGCAGACCTGAGCTAACGTGGATACAAGACATTAAAGACGTGTTGCCTTTGAAAGCACATAGGGCTGATTAACCGGCTAGAGAAAGAGAGAGACTTTCAGGATTGCCGCGATTATACCCACGTTCTTTAAAGAACCAGTTGATTGATGTGTAGATTATTATGTGTCACATTTCAAGATAATCAAGCCATCATACACGAAAAGGAGAAATCAATACAAATATTGCTTAACATTATCGATGATTTAATAAAGCAAGATCAATGCCAGCAGGGAGAGAATTAAAAGTCCTCGTCTCAGCCGAACTCTCTAATTCAGTGCTTTCCAAACTGTGTGTGCAGACACACTAGAGAGTTGGCTGCAGCTTGAATGTGTGTTTACCGAATATTTATTTAATTAAAGTGGTAAGTAGTTATTGATGATATATAATCTGTTTGATTTTTGTTATTCATACATAAAAACAAAAACATTAATCTTGGAAACAATTTAATTTGGTCGCAAAGTCTAACTCGGTCAACAAATTCCTGCAGAAATCGGATGTGTTGGCCGAAAGGTGCAAATATCGCAACCATGCTGTAAACGGGCACAACGCAATAACATCTTAGGATGAACACAAAAGAAGAAGAAGAAGATATAATTAATATTAAAATAATAATAAAAGAAAAAGAAGATAAATAACACAATATTGTTGAAACATTTTCCCTTTCGGCTTTGCATTCTACAAGATTAACAACTCAAGGACGAGAATCAAACCGCTACAAATCCCAGAAACCCGTGCAGTCGTAGCGCCACAAAGCACGGCTGTATTGGGACACCATGGAAGGTTACCAGGTAACCTTAGTCCACGTCTATTCAACACAATTTATTCCGAGGCCAAAATGTTGAAAAGGGAGATCGTCAGTGATCAGAGGTCCGCGCCCCAGCAGAGGAAAGTCAATCATACAAGACAATTTGCAATGATCCGCGGGCCACATGCTAGCCCTTCGCGGGCCGCCAGATGAATAGCCCTGCTGTAGTCCATTGTGGGTGGGTCGTGGGTGTGGGCAATACTTTAATAAATGAAACGTATTTATGGGACAGGGCGTGTAGTGAAAAATTTGGTTATCACAGTTTATATATGCCAGTCTCTCTTTAGGCGGTAACTACAGATGATCTGGTGGGCAAGGCGATTACTATGACAGGCCATGTACTAGAAAGGAAAGATGACAATAGTTTCATGCAAGATGCATATCACAAAGAAGATCCACGACAACAAGCAGCTGCCCATACCCGAGTCCAGGTTGGTGGACATGTCAGCTGCAGCACGGAGCAGCCAGACATGAGCATTTCACTAGCGGCACAAGATATCTGATTAGTCAACAAAGAACGGACGTGACCAGTTTATTACGCTTGTGTAGCTCCTGAAGAAGCATCTGTGGCTCTTTCCGGAGTGCTAAGATGACAGTACCCACTGAGAATCTTTTACCAGAGGCAATTAGCGTGAATGAATCTATCATGTCAATTAACTAACAAAAACAAAACAAAAAAACAGCCTAAAACAATAAATGCTGCCTTAATAGTAAAATGTGTGTGTGTGTAAGGGGTGGGGGAGGGGCC
>CAJHNH020001079.1:722719-804298 GCA_905116865.2 Candidula unifasciata | reverse complement strand
TATCTCTTGGGGGCAGCGTCCCATGGGGAAAAATTTCAAAAAAAAATAAAAAAATGGTAGAATTTTAATGCAAATTTTTCACCCAAAGGGGTGGCTGCCGTAGAGTTCCATGGTCTCTGTTTGTACTGGCTTTAGTACTCAGCTAGTATAAGACTTATTAAGTTACGTATTTTCAGTTCTAATGTTATTTCAAGTTTTAACATATACCAGTGAAGGTCGGAGAACCATTAAAGAGGTAAAACAAACGTTAAATACATTTGATAACAATCGTCTGCGGAAAATGATGAACACAAAATGAGATGAATTCAAGAGGAGTGACGAAATCAGAGAAATGTCTAAACAACCACTAGTATCAACATTTGTAACACAGAGAAGATGGCGCTATACTGGACACATTCTTAGAAGACACGAACAGAGAAAGGTCAAACCGGCACTGAAATGGGATAATATCTGGAGTGAGGATACGAGGACGTTGTCGAGAATCCCTAAGAGGAACGTCGTGGAGAGAGGTAAAGATCACTGGATTCCATCCATGACATCAAAGTGACTGCACATGAGAGAACTGAATGGAGAGTTTCTGAGCCCCATGTGGCTTATAATGACACAACAGGACACTGAATGAACAAAAAGAATGAATGAATGAATGAATGAACAAACGAATAAATTAATGAATGAATGAATGAATGGTAAAGACAGGTCCAAACGTTCCGGTTGCAATTGGGTGCGCCTCGTCTGTTCCCCCAGTAAAGCTTTCTAGTCACACTATGAAGATAAAGGCAGAGGTCCTTTTTGCATGCCTTCATGCGTCCTGGGCATAGTGTGCTGCTGGAACTATATTGAATAGAGCAATCGGCACAGGCCGCCCACCTTTACTTCCCATGACTTTACCTGGTACCCATTTAAGGCTGGGTCTACCTGGGAGCCAAGGTCATTTCTGGAAAACGTCCGACTCCGTCAGGACTTGAACCCACGAACTTGGGATCGGCAGGCCAGCGTATGACCGCTACACCACGGCGACTCTCTGTCACAGGGTGTATTATTTTTAATATAACGTGCTGGAAGACGGGACAATGAAAGGCTAAGGAAAGCTAAACCAAAACAATGATGTCCGAAATAGGTTGCAGTTAGCCACTAGCTTGACAAAACAAAAACAGTACAACGTACTTGACGAAACCAGACCTGACCTGCAAAACAAGCAACTGAATCAAGACACGCATACACAAACAGCGCGCGCGCACACACAAACGCGCATACGCACGCACACACACACACACTCTGGCTCCCTACAGTTGACAGCACTGGGGTGTAAACTGTGCCAACATGCAGGAAATAATTAACTCAACATGCCCCAGTGTTTGACAAACGATCCCAGAGAAAGGGAAATGAATCATCATGCATAATCGTTGTCCGTTTTCTACACATACGTTTTGACATCAACAGCCGCCTTTGGTAGCACGCTTGCCATCAAGCCCGATGATTATAGGTTCGAATTCTCACGAAAAAGGATTTTTTTTTTTTAATATATAATTGAGCTCTTAGATCGATGTAGCGTGAAACAGATACCATAAATGAACGAAACAACCTAAATGCACTCAGAACATTTCCCACACATGCTGTATCCCTATCCTCAGTAGCGAGCGAAGAGTTCTCATACTGATGGTTAGTCTTGCCTTCTGGGCCTAGGGTGGCGTAGAGCAGTGGTTCTTAAACTGGGTGCCGCGGCGCTCAGGGGTGCCGCGGCAATAATCAAGAATTTGTCCAAATCTGCAGGAGATCAGCGAAGACAGCAGTTTCAAACAGAAAAACCATCAAGATAATCAAGAAGTGTTCTGTAGGCAGGTGTATTCAGAAGACAATGCTAGTGGCAAGGTTGCAGTGCTTTATCAACGTACGCTTACATTAAAAAAAAAAAAAAACAGGATACAGGAAGAAAAATAGATACAGGAACAGCCTTCAAGTGATTTGAGGGAACTGTTAACTATACTTTCCATAAATATCAGCCTAAAATAGGTACTTGGGTGGCTGTCCTGGGGAAGTAAAGACGGTCGGCGTTATGCTGAGCCCCGCACCTAGTGCTGATTGGTCTGTAAAAATATGGGGTGCTCTTCCCATATGCCTGATGCGCCTAAGGCGTAAAAATGGATCTTTACTTACTTTATTTCCATAAACATAAAGGAAGTAATGAAAAAAAATTATCAAAACAGTTTCATCCATCGCATTAAAGACATCCAAACATGAAATTGGCACTGTTGTTATTTTTTTCCCTAATTATTCAAACTGCTTTAAGGGTAGGCGTGCCACGGGGGGAAAAAGTTTGTCCGACAAGGGTGCCGCGGCGAAATAGATTTGAGAAACGCTGACGTAGATTATCAGAGCTCTCCATGTCTGGGAGTTTCGTTGCCACTTTTTTTAGGCCTTGGATGTTCACAGGGCCCATGGGCCTTTCCTAATGATGGTTCCACGCAGGGTCTCCCTTCGTCTTCTCGTTTCCATTTCCCTACCGGTGTCCATGTGAGAGCTTGATGGGGGAGTCTCGTCTTATCCATTCTGAGTGTATGGCTGATGTAGTTCCAGCGGCGCTTTCTTGTTATAACTGGATGCATTATCTTGCTTGGTCTCTTGTTTTGTTTGTGTATTGGATCTGAAATCTGTCCACTGGAGATTTAGTAAACCGATGGTGCCAGCTGCATTTGTATTAAAATGCCAACCTGTCTTTTTTCTCTGTGCCTTGAAAATCGATCCACCCAACATCTCTGCTTAATCCCCGTCTTCCGAGGTATGAACACTGTTTCGTTGCAATGCTGACTTTAAAGCCCATGCAACTTTCACCCCGTCCGCTTTATCATTAAGTAGCTCACCGTTCAAAGAAGCGACAGCAGCCAATCAATCAGTCTGCTCAGTACCCCGCACACCAACATATCTCGAGCAGAAATTACAAAATACTCAGCTGCACCCAGTCCGTTTCTCTGTCGATTTGTCGTCTGTGGTACATGAAAATGTCCAGAGAACGACGACCAGTGTGATACCGACCACACCACCCACCGACTGGTCATTAGACACATGGCGCTAGCTTGTATATCCAATACCTCATAGAAGTATACATTTGACCCTCTGATGTCTTGACACCAATGTACAAACGTCTTATCTGAAAACTAACCCGTTCACTTGGTAGAAGCCTTGATTTATGAGCTTTTTATTTGAAACCAGTATGTTGAATTACAGTAAGAGCTTGGATTTATCTGGTCTTCGGCAGGTTATAACTAGTTCAAAAATCTTTCTCGTATGGGTTCCAGTGCCTCACTTGGTGGGGGAAGGGGTGTAATAGACACCCCCCCCCCCCGCCCTTTTTTTAAGAGGCATGACGTAACAAGCGACTGTTTTAGGATTTGTAAAGGCCAATATGCTGGGCCGAAAAGTGCACATAACGCTGCCTTGCTGTAAAGCACAACAGAACGCGCCAACATCTCTGTTAACAGCGAACGCACCAGAATAATACGTAGCATACAGGAAATAAAGAGTTGTAACCTGGGAATTTCGAAGCACGTTCGCAACGCCTAAGCCAGGGACTTATCATGACCTACTCATGTGTGCCAGACATATTTTATAAGATCAATCGGAACCCGGAACCTCTACAACTCAGTGGACACCATGCCTTGAAACCACGTAGCTCCCTCCGAAATAATATTAATAAGTGCTTATTATATATAAGTCAGCGACTGTGGCGTGATCGTTGCGAATGCATTATTTAATTCTTTGGTTCGATTCCAGCTGCTGGCGATTTTGCAGCAGACCACCTTGTGTTGATTTCGACAGGGATGTGGAAAGCCAACCACTCAAGAAGTAACTTCTTCTTCTTCTTCTTCTTCTTGTATTTACTTCTTCTTTTTCTTTTCTTCTCCGGCTTCTTCTTCTGTATTTAACTGGCTTTAATCTCTGTACTTCAGTTCTGGTTCCAGAACATGACCTGCAAAATCCGTTATACACTCACCCACCATCTGACTTTAACTGATCTTGCAAATTGTTCTGCCCTATCCTCCAAGCACGTCTAGCAGATGAACTCCGACTTCGAAGAAAGCCGCAAATTAGTCGACTTTAAAATAAACAATCATGAACTTGGGAAGGCAAAGGGGTGTCTATAATTAAACTTGTTTCCTTCAAATGATAAAGGAATGGGACCCAACGGTGAACCGAACACGGGCCAAGCACACTGGTAAACGTAGTATTGCATAGTCAAACAGAAACAGTCAACAAATGCTGGGGTTGGTTCTGTAACGTCCCGTAAAGGATACGTATCTAAAACATTGCTTATAAAATTATCATAACACAATAAAATTACATGAGCCGCCGTGGTGCAGCGACTAGGTGCTCGCCTGTGGATCTCAATGTCGTGGATTTGAAAATACATGGAACACGGGATGTTTATCAAAAACCCGAAAACCTTCAGGTTCTTCATGTCGATGCAGCAACTTGAATAAAAGTGACCAGATAATAGACTATTGGAGCGATAAAAGCAGCCGGCCACATCATCCAGCAATTGTATGATTTATCTCACCAGGACCAAACGATACAATTTAGTCCCTATGTGCCACTGCACGTCTGAATGCGGGGGGAAAGGGTCTTTATTACGTTACATAGCTACAACACGACTATTAATTCACAAACAACTGTAATCATGAATGTTTCTACTTCCAATGAAAAAGCGAATGGACTCTAACATTCTTCCTACCAGGCATGATCCAAGAATATGACCAGAAGGGTGAATGTTACGAAACCTTCTTAAACACGTTAGCCCCGCCCAATTACGCACTGGGTCACTTTTCATAGTTTGTTAGGCTCATCAACTTTGCTGAACGTTACGGTGGTGTCCTGCTCTACTGTTTGCTCGAAAAGCTTTCGATGTTGTCTTCCATTTACGTTTTCATTCCGAGAAAGAGAATGCCTGTGACATAGGTTGTAGCACTCTCGTTGGAAGGTTTTGTTTAGAGCCAGTTCTGCATGTTTTTTGGAGCGTTAAAAGCACTGACGTGCTGAAATATACAACACGCGATATCAACTCTATCGCGGAACACCCCCGAAACCTTCAGGAAAGTTGACGAGCCTCAGCAACTACCAATCAAAAGTGACCTAGTGTGTAAATAGGCGGGGCTAACTATTTTTGGGGAGATTTTTGTAATGTTTACCGACCATAACTTAAACACTGTATTGTATGCTATTTATATCCCAGCAACAAACGACACAATTTCGTCCACACAAAAACACTGAGATAATACTTTACAAAAAAGAAGAAAGGGTAAATTATTCTACATAGCTTCAACACGACTATAAAACTAATTCACACACAACTGTAATCAGTGTTATATTTTTCTACCAGAACCCTAATGGGAGGCAAACATATATATTACACTCCGTCCTACCAGGCATGTCGTAGAAGACGACCAAAGGGTGTGGCTGGGTCTACTAGAAATAACCACATTCCAGTGGGATAAGTCTTATTCCCGTCCCAATATGGGAGGTAATTTTTGGTTATTTTAAAACTCCACCCCGGCTGTAGTCAGGGGCCCTAATATAACTTAATGGTTAAACGGGATTTCTTGGACTTGTGCCCGGTTGATCCCTCATCCGAATTTTGGCATTTTGTGTCACAGTGGGTTGGTTGCTGGTTTTAAGGTCCCGGTGGGGTTGAACGAAACACATTCCGGTGAATCAGAAGGTGAGGGAAAAAACACTGGCGTTGGTTGGGACATCTATTGGGAAAACTCGAAAAAAATTTAAGCAGAATATCTTTGCACTGGGACCCAGAGGGTTAAAGAAGTAAATGCAGACACCAATAGAAAAGGGGACTAGACAAGTAAAACTAAAAACTGTGGGGTAGGATACGGAGTGAGCTGTATGCGATATCTAGCGTGAGCTGGTTGAGCGTCTATGCTCCATTGAAAGCTCAAGGTAATCAGTGAGAGAATCTACTTTAATGTACCGGCTCAGTCTCTCTCCGCAAAACAGTTAGCTGCTGCCGACAGCTTCACAGAAAGAACGACCTCTGTAGCTTCGGCGACGATACCCAGGGATCCCCGCTGAGAGATAAAGAGCAACAATAGTAATGTACTATGTATATTTAACACAAACATGTATACTAGGTAAACGTGCCAGTTGAATATTGTCTACATGTGTTTAATATCGGATGTCGCCCCGTATCCATAACTTCCTGTTTCATTATCGTACGGAGTCACCGGTCTTCCTAATTTCCCCAATACACTTAACCGAGGTATGTCAACAGGATTCCAACGGATAACCGAATCTAATAACAGGATCTTCCTGCCACACAGGGGATGCCAACACACAATAACCGAGCAAGTGTCAACAGGATGCCAACACACGATAACCGGACAACGGTGTCTACGTTATGCCAATACAGGATAACCGGACAGGAGTGTCAACGGGATGGCAACACACAATAACCGGAAAAAAAGTGTTAACGGAATGCCAACACACGATAACGGACAAGAATGTCAACGGGATTCCAACATACGATAACCGAGCAACAGTGTCAACGGGATGCCAACACACGATAACCGGACAAGAGTGTCAACGGGATGCCTGCACAGATAAATGGACAACAGTGTCAACGGGATGCCAACACACGATAATCGGACAAGAGTGCCAACTATTGCTCCCCTGCGGCAAGTAGAAACACCTGGAATAAAATGCTACAGCAAATATGATATTTCACCGTTTTTAACACAAACTGCACAACAACGGTAACCGTGTTGTATTGTGTATAAAGTGTAGTGCCAACAATCAACACGTGGTCAACATAACCGATGATAGGGGGCTGTTAACGTCTATAAAGTTTACCGGCAAATGGTTATAAGATGCTATCCATGCGTGTCCGCGAACCGAAATACTTAAAAGTGTCAATCAAACATTTCCAATTTTCTATTACACATAAACCGTCTAGGGGACACGTATAAGTGTCAATTTAGGGGATGGTCCCTGAAAGAAATCTCAACCGGGCACAACTATATATAGAAGCCCCAATTCACCTGTGCCAGTTGGCTACGCCAAGCCTCTAATACACATTATTGCTTTCTTTCTAAAGGTTCAAAAGAAGGATGTGTTTCCTCCAGAAGAAGGGGAGCTTCCATTGAGATTAAAATCAATAAATGAAGGGACAAGGCAGGGAGTCAGGACGGGGGTATAGTACCAACCTCACACGATATCGGACAAGAGTGCCAACTATGTGCCCCCAACCCCCCCCCCCGGATGACAACAGACATAACAATGCCTGCTGTAAAACTTCAATAACGTTGCAAGTATTTTTAGTAGAAACAAAGAGGTGGAAGAAGAATGAAAGACAAGAAAAAGAGGATATTTTATGATGATGATCAAGTTTTTAAAGAATTGCAAGGAGGAGGAGGAACAGGAACGCATTATGAGTTTTTTGGTACGAAATACTAGTCTTATATTTAATAAACATGTTAAACAAATTTGTTTCTGTTTATCACAATTATATATAAATCAATGTTTGTGTGTTTGTTTCACCCCTATAACTCGGAAACTACTGTTGAAAATTTTCAGGATAATGTTTGTTGTTACCGGAGTTGTGAACCGTCTGGTTTGAAATTTTAACCTGTCACTGTTAGAGAAGGTGACCACAATTAATGCCAAAAATATACGTAATATTTATAACTTTAGTGATTTCTACATAGACCACGTTAGTAAATGCGCCGTATTTACCATTCGCCGGCGAGTTACGTGCAAACGCCTTCTCTAATACTATACATAGTGTACCGTGCACTCTCTATATTTGCCACAATAACCATATTAAACACGCTTTCTATTTTCTGTTTTTTTTTTTTTCAAACAACCCTCGATGGGGGGGGGGGGGGGGGGGGTTGGGTGGCAAAATCGACGTCAGAACAGTACTGCGAAAACTTCATTATGCTAGACACGTGATTTCTATTTCATTAAATATCTGGAGTTTCTGTCTACGAGAAAACATTTTGCGGTTTTGAATTGTGTTTTAATCACACAGTGCAATATGTCTAATGTTGTGTTCTGGCGTTGTTCCGATTAAGTGGCTATAATGGTCACTGATTCAAGTGTGGTAGACCTGGGTTCGAATCCGGTAGTTAATTTTTTTTTTACCCTGAAAGAAAATCTCAACCGGGCACAAGCCATGTTGCTTATATATAGAAGCCCCAATTCACCTTTGATAATGTCCATTTGGCTACGCCATGAGCCTTGTTAATACACATTTTATAGATATTGCTTTATTTTCATTTCTTAATTTCATCTGTGTTCAAAAGAAAATGATGTGTTTCCTACAGAAGCTTTTCAAGGGGAGCTTCCATTGAGATTGTCGGTGAAAGGGGGGGGGGATCAAACTATTAACTGAAGAGCTTTAACACAGTAACTGCTTTACCCACTTAAAGTAGCAGCAGCAGTAATAGGCAGGTTGGGCTGTTACGAGGAGTGCTCTCATGTGAAGCCGGTATATTTATGTTATTCTGTCGGCAAGTGAAATTATACATCCTACCCCCATTCTGTGGCACAGCACAGCCCCGGAACCCCTTCTGGCCCGACTCTCTGTCTACAGTGGTACACAGATAGCATGACATTATTTTAGGATGACAACTTGAAGGATAAAATATTTCCTAGCCCTATTCAAACCTTTTAAAATTCCTTCTCCTTATTTTAGTCTAGATGGACAGGTATTCAATGTCAGTACAGCAACAACAAAGAGGCCAGTGAAGATTTTCAAATCCTTCGAAGAGGAGAGAGCAGTAGAGGTGGAAACAGGGAGGGGAGGGGTAATGACTTAAATTTAAGAGAACTTAAAGAGCTTTACACGTGATTAAAGATTAGAATGTATTTATATTTTACTAACGCTACCTCCGCAAGAATTTTACGACTTACTTTGTTATTTACAAGTACAGGTAGCTTTACTTCCGTCTCCTATAAAAAATACAAACAGCTTTAGCATGTGATTACCAAATAACCACTTTTGTAACCAGTTTTTACTGTGGTTTAGCTGTTGCTCTGTACATCGCTAGCGTGAAGCGAAGACACATTTCTATGTTCTCTATTTTCCATGTAGTCAAATTACGCCACAGCAACGCGTGGCCGGGTACAGCTATATATAATAAACAAATAGATACATAAAAATCAGCCAGTAAAAATCCAATAATTTCTAGTCGTCAAGTTATTTTCTAGTGCTCCTTTTCCCAACACACACCAAAGAACTCTGTTTGCCTCCTTATCATTGTTGTATTCAACATTGTACTGTCATTAGCCATTTTCAGGAATCACCGTTAGTCATTCTAGCAGTCCAAATATTCGCAACACTCTTCTCAAGAACGACACCTCAGTTGCCTCCAAACTCTTCTTAATTTGTTTTGCTCACATTCCAAGATTTACAGCCACACAGAACGGACCAGGCTTGATATATAACATTTTAGCACTATTTTTCTTAAGTTTAATCTTCTTTTTCTTCTTCGTGTTCACCAGCTGTAAACTCTGGCGGAAAGTTTTGGTTGTTCATCCACTTTTGGACTGCAGTCCTTTTCCCAGAATGCTGCGTGTTTATCCGTTTAATAGATCTAACTTATTTGTATGCAGACTGCTGGTTCCTTGCCTCTCAGTCACATGCACTCCGACTTCTAAGGAAGCTCCCAGTATGTCGACTTTTACGACATGGTTTTGGGTAGGCAGTGGGTCTATTCTTCCCTCCCCCCCCCCCCCCAAAAAAAAATAGGGCCCGAAACCCACACGGGGAACATGTTTAATGAGTGATCTATGACATAAAATTCTTATCTTTTGAAATGCTGCCCTTTCTCCATATAGCCCGCATAAAAAAGACAGAAGAGTTTCAGAGCACTAGAGAAAAGGGAATTTACAATAAAAGAACGAAGTCAACAAAGCCAACCCCAACGCTCTATATTTAACATTGCCACTAAAGTAGGCTTTTTCTGTCCCCGTAGTTTACTAAAAGACTCAAGATTTCGTCGTGTCAAGCCACCGTGGCAAATCGCCTATCACAAATAGCGACTACAATTGGACGTCTCCGCTCTAGGCTCTACACGTCCGGCTCTCTAGCGTAGTTGGATTGCGCGGTGACCGAGTGACGAACTCCTTGTGGTCTGGGTTCACTCACGGGGGTAAGCAGAAAAGCCACACTTCTGCCAGATTTACGGTATTTACAATGGAATCAGAGCTGGAAGGTTGCGATAACCATAATACCGAGCCTAAGGGTTAACAACTGGAACTAAAAAAACAAACAAACTAGGCTCTACACCTCACCTCACTCGCCTTTTGTCATTGTCTGAGTCAGGGCTGCCAATGATGGGTTTTTACCTCCAGATCTGGATTTTATTTGACGCCTTGGGTTCAAATTTTGAAATTTAGGTTTCCAAATAATATATAAATAATAATATATATATATATATATATATATATAAATATATATATATATAAGTGGGTAAATGTTTCGTTTCGTAACTATACAATTTGTACTTTTAAACAATCTAGGTTTTTTATTTTTTTATTTCTTCTTTGCCTATGTATTGCTTGGGTTTTTGTTTGGCTTAGCTAGGTTTAAAAAAAAAATCTCATTGGCAGTCCTGGTATAATTATTTCGGGGCTCAAATCTGCCGAAGCTGCCTCCATGCAGGGCTACCAATGCGCCCCCCCCCCCCCCCCCCCCCCCTAGATCTAAGTTTTTATTTGACACCTAGGGAAAATCTTTTTTTTTAATTATATCCTTATATAAAAGTGGTAAATGTTTCGTTTCGTAAATATAAATTTTGTACATTTTAACAATTTTTGGGGGGGTTTTTTTTTGGAAAAAAAAAAGGGGGGGGGGGTGTCTATGTATTGCCTGGGTTTTTGTTCAGCTAAGCTGGGGTTTTTCAGAAAAAAAATACCATTGGCTTAGGCGATGCGAGTCCGACTGGTAATTCCAACGTACAGCGATCGAAATCCACTGCTGGTTGCGTGGATTTTTATCACTGCTGGTTGCGTTGATTTTTATCACTGCTGGTTGCGTGGATTTTTATCACTGCTGGTTGCGTTGATTTTTATCACTGCTGGTTGCGTGGATTTTTATCACTGCTGGTTGCGTGGATTTTTATCACTACTGGTTGCATGGATTTTTATCACTGCTGGTTGCGTCGCAGGTCGACCCAGCCTATAATGGGTACCAGGATGTCTGTCCTGGGGAAGCAAAGACGGCCGGCGTAATAACAACATTATCCACCTAGTCCCGATTGGTCTGTAAAAATATGGGATGCTCTTCTTCCCATATGCCCGATGCGCCTAGGGCATGAAAAGGAATCTTTACTTTTTACTTTTACAGATCTGCCAAAATTATCTAACACAGGGATCGGCAACGTGACAGCAGTTTTGTGCGGAAGCGTCGAGACACTAAAAGTTTGGGTATTATAGACATAATACACAAACAGGCATTTATTGATCGGCACTCACAGAAAGAAGTAGAAAGATAGAACGACACACTAGACAGCATATCGAAAGTAATCGAAAGGTACAGTTACTGTACGGGAATCGAACTTGTCATCTCCAAATTGCGTTTGCGTCTCGCTATAGTAACAAGTATACTAAGAACATGACCAGCTAGGCACTAAGTACACTTGTTTTTAAGCTGTACGATAGACAGAGCCAAAGTATACACCTTTTTTGAAGTACCTATATGGTCATGTTCTACGGCCTCAATTTCACCCCCTCTGTTTATTTTATATAAAAGTTCCGCCGGATGAGGCGTCAGATAACCCCTTGCAATGTTTTAGGGAAGTGCCAATCAAGGTTTATGTACCTTGTTTAAGTGCGCAATACTAAAACGAATGACAATAATTATAATAATATGCTCAATGAAAAACTGATATAATAATATATTTTTAAAAAAACTAAATACAAATTATTAAAAAGACAACTGCTTTATAGGGGGAAAATCAGCATTTTACAAATTTAATTTAGCAACCCCCCCCCCCCCCTCATCCCCCCCCCCCACTAGCCATACTATTCGTATAAAAAGGGGGGGGGGGAGCCTCGTGGTGTCAAAAGCCTCCCTCTTCTCCCGGTTCCAGCGCTGCTGATGTTGTGGCTGCTGATGTTGTGTCGAGGTAATGTAATGTTGCAAAGTCACTCAGCGGGTCTAAATAACTCCACCATAGTATCCATCAAAATATATATTTAAATTGCGTGAGTACATTAAAAAAAAACTCAAAGACGCAGAAGGTAATGACAGCGCTTCTAACACTCCAAAAATATGAAGAAATTGGGTCTTACACAACTCCCCTAGAGAGTGCTGCAACCTATGTCACAGGCATTCTCTTTCTCAAAATGAAAACGTAAATTCAAGACATCACAGAAACTAAATAACAGAGCGGGACACACCCGTAACCTTCAGGAAAGTCGACCAGTCCAACAAACTTGTGAATTAAAAGTGACCTTCTTTATCTGGGGAGACTAACGTGAAACTAACTTTTCGGTCTCAGAGCGGAGAATGTCCAACCATTTACCGAAAAAGTCCCACAAAACAAGGAGTCATCAGCTCCAGGGAAGATCCCCGGGGGTTTCAGTTCAAAACAACTGCACTTGTGAACCGAGTGACGCGGTAATAGAAAAGAACTCACGACATTTAGAGCGTGAAGCAATCGGTTTGACGACTTCGCCACTTACCCCGGCAGCCAGCAGTTTCTTACTTATGGTCTTTAAAAAAAAGTCTGCGAAAGATAGAAGAGAAAAATATAGCAAATGGCAAGAAAAACATCAAGTATAGGTCAGCTTTACAAAAAAAAAAAGCTTGCAATAAACATAGGACTTTGTGGCGACTAGCCTTCATCAGCAGAATAACTACCAAAAAAAAAAAAAATATCAATACTAATGAAGTCAGTTGTCGGATTATGTTTTCGTTACCTTTCCTTTTTGCATTAAATATCTATCACATCCTCACACTGTTGCCATTCGCACCATTATTTCAGAAGATACAATATGCCAGGATTAACGTGGGAACTGCCAAGCTTGTTTGCAACGCCTAAGCCAAAGACGCTGGCAAGCAAGAGTGGTAGATGCCAGTGAGTAAAGTTTATGAATGGGTGTAAGCTTATAGATACTGTTAGAAAAAGTGAGATGTACTGCAGCATGAACGCCAACTTAACTGATGATGATGAGGAAGAGGAGGAGGAGGATGACGATGACTAAAATCGAACAAAGACACAAACGTAAATTGCAAACCAGGACCATTTAACAAAGCCAGCCATAATTCTTTATCTCTTTATTTCCATCAACGTCTTTCATTAATTCAGATTATTGTTTGATTTGATTTAATTTGATTCAAGAACCGACATCACAGCACTCGGAGCATTCCCATGAGCGCTCCGTCCCCATCTTCAGCAGCCAGTGAAGAGTTCTGACACTAATGGTGCCAGTAGCATTCTGATTAAACGTCAGTCTTGCCTTTCCTGTGTTGCCAATCTGTAACCAGTTTAACTAAGCTGACGCGAACGTGCTGCGGCATACCCTTACACATCAACCATAATCAGTGTGCTGTGTCATGGCAACACCTTTCTGATGATGACTGGTACCTTTCCGTCTTTCCGGACGTTAGTGTTGTACTGCGCTATGAGGAGGCATGGACTCACAGCCCATGGCGATGGCGAGTGTGACTAGCAAGACCCACTCGCGTTAACAAGTCTTCCACCATTATAGCATGGGATTTCAGGATCATTCTTGTCAACATGAGTGTTTAGTCTGTTTCTTCTCAGACGCTCAGCTCTCATCCTTTCTGCAATAATTTTGTCCTTTATTCTCATTCCATTCTTGGTGTGCCCCCTCAACCCAACACGGTCCATGGCATTTTGTTCCCACCAGTCCACTTCAATACCTGTATCACTCGTGTCCCGCCTGCACCCATCTTTATATCGTAGTACAGGTCAGCCTCGACATCTTCTACCCGTCTTTAGTTCACCATAATGTCCCTATGGACTCTGTCATCCTTCATTCTCCATGTGTTTCTCGTGCATTCTTCACCTGACTGGTGGCAATATAGCTAGAAAGTCAATGCACAGGAAACCAACAGGAAACATCATCAACATCATAAACAACTTCTGCCGTTAAGCGGCATAGGGAGGAATAATTTGCGAGTCAGTGCACGCTGGCTGGTGCTGTCTATTGTCCTGCCGTGAGGGCTTAAGTTGTCTTTAATGTTGTCGATCCATGTATCATTACCGTCCTCTTGATCTTGTAGCTGATCTTCTGAGATGTAGTGTCTGTCTGTGATGGTATTTGATCTTGCTGCATTCTAACGAGACGGCCAAACCAATTGATCTGCTGTTTGTCTATGAATCTAGTATAAGGTGCCGTTCCCACAATTTGTCTGATGGTATCATTATTCACTCCTACTTTTCTCAGGCATCTCATCTGCTAGGTGGTGATTTTAGCTTTAGATAGTGTTCATGTTTGGCACTGGTAGCCTAATGTTACAATGAATATGCTGTTTATAACCTGTCTGTCTGCACTCATATTTATGTTTAGATGTCGTAATAATGGTGACAATTGATATATAAGTGCACTTGCTTTCTGACATCTGGTTTATATTTCTCTGTCCATTCTGCTAATTTCCGTGATTATACTTCCTAGATGTGTAAGTTCCCTAACTTGATTCCGACCAGAATCATTCACATGTATGTGTAGTATGTGGTCTTGCAGTCCTTTACTGTAGTACAACCACTGTCATTAGCAATATAACAGTTCTTGTAATGTGGGTGTGTCAATTATTTCTTATGTTGTGTGTACTTCCTCGTGAATATAACGAGCTTTACTGTCTGTATTAGAACTTGCTTTTTTTTTTTTTTTTTTAGATAGTCCATCTACATAAATGTTGAATAAAAGTAGGCAGAGACACATCCCTGTCTCACACCTGTGTTGACTGTGAACATATCTGATATACCTTTTTGTGTTCTTATTGCACTTTGGCTTGTGTGGTATATGGCTATGATGTCCTCTAGCAATTTTCCTTGTACCCCGCAGTTCTCTAGAACATACCATAGTGTTTTCTATCAGTCTATCGAAAGGCTCAAAGAAGTAAAACATAAGATTAACCTTCATCAACACCCCATCCCCTCATACTGACCTAAATCCTCCGGCTGAAAGACCCCGCTGCCTATATAGTGGTTAATACAGCCAGTAACTGCATAGTTTTGGGCAGTGTTACTGATATTATCATCACCATCAGCTGTGAAGTTAGTCTAGGGTGTTGTGTTTCGCCATCCTAACGATCGAGTCTGTTTACTTGTCTCGCCCCATTCGTATGGCCACAACAATCAAGTATCTATCTCTTTACTGTACCCTTGCTGTCGTCTCATCAATCTTGCCAGTTGCTACCAAGTTCTCAAGTCCACTCCTTTTCACAATATATCCGAAAAAAATTCCGACTTTCTATTGTTTCTAATCGTTACAATTAATCTTTTTTAGACAGCAACATTGAATTTTTTACACTGTGCTACAAATTGCCAAAAAAAAATTACTTCATAAATAATTTGCAACAAACATACGGCGAAGACAGTGAATAAGAAAACAAAAAGAGAGGGATATGGGAGAAGGGGGGGGGGGGGTAAGCTGCACGTGACTGCAAAGGATAGGACGACGGTGATAGTTAGTTGTTTAACTATGCTTTATTTAAGGATACAAGGGAAATACGAAGGAGGAAGAAGAGAACAATTGACAAGAATGAGAAGATGGTGTGATGTATACATGTATACTCGCGTGTGTGCGTGTGTGTGTGTGTACGCGTGTGTGCGTGCCTGATTTGGTGCTTATACCCCAGGTAAAAGGCTCCAATAACAGATCAGTATACACACACAAGCATAACATGTGTTCAGTTATTCGGTTCTTGTCTTTTACCTCAACCCATCTCTTTGACTCCGAGATTTCGTGGGGAGTCCCTTGGAAAGTCCTATAGTGTTAAGGTGTGAGGTGAATACCGACTAACACTAACTCCAACTCCACCATATATATATATATATATATATATATATATATATATATATATATATATATATATATATATATATATATATATATATATATATATATATATTTATAAAAATATAAATAAATAAAATACCGTAATGGTAGACAATGCAGACGAGTCTGACAGGCACAAACAGATAGCAGCAGTTCTGGTCGGGCGGGACACATGAGGTCGGTAAAATTAATGAACTGCCGTGAAGTTATAAAAATATCAACAACAAAAAGATATCAAATAAAATATACATCCGCAGCGACAGCAATCCAGCCACAGTAACTTCGCCCCGATATGGAACGGAAATTTTCGTTGTTTTTAAAAGCCCCAACCCAGGCTATAGTTGGAGGCCCTAATATAACCTAACGGTTTAAAGGGGGCTTCTGGGAATTTGCCCCAGTGATTCTCATCCCCGGAAAGTTGGTACTTTGTGTCACCGGGTTTTTATCGCTCGTTGTGCGGTCCTGATGGAGTTAAACATCACTCAACCCACCCCTGGTCAACTACAGGTTACTTTGTAACCGTTTCGTGGTGCCCCAGTATAACTGCTCTGTACGGCTATACCGTTGAACGGGCTTTCCGAAATTTGTAGCTGTTTGATTTTCATCCGTGAGACGTTAATTCTACAGACTGTAGATCTGGAGGTGAGCCGCTGTGGCGTAGCAGTTAGATACTCCCTTTCGGATCGGAACAGGACTTTTTTTTTTTTTAATATTACTAGGTCGATCCAGCCTCGAGTGGGTAGCAAGACAGTCCTGGGAAGTAAAGGCGACCAGCGTGATGCTAACCACATCACTCACCAAGTGTCCACTGATATATAAAATATATGTCTAGCCCTATATGCCCAGTAAGCCTGAAGGTGTGGAAAAGGTCCTTTACTTTTTAGATCTGGAGGGGAAGAACTTGTTGGAAGTCACGTAGCTAGCAGAGTCGCCTCGAAAAGTAGATGGTATGATGTTTATTGTGCCTACCACAGGAAAACAAAAATCCATCATCTCACCAAGAACTCGAAACCGGCTATCTTGCAAGACAGCTGAATGTTCGGTTCTTTAATAATATCCAACCCCCAGCTAACGTCACAGGTCAGTCCAACATTTTAGAGGGTGGTAAGACTGGGTTTCCCCGCTTTCTGATGCTTTTAAAGACACCAAAACATTTAAAACTGGCCCTAACGCCAACCCACCTACGTCCCACAAAAGAGTGCAGCCTAGGTTCCACGAATGCAGGCCGTCTGGGTCCCACGACTGCATGCAGTCTATCTATCACCCCCTGAAATATGAGATTGTCCCGTGACCTATGGATTTACCCTGTTTGCGGTAGGGTATTAATAAAGCACCGAATGTTCTAATTACCCGACCAGCAGCTCTGAACCGAGACCAAATTGTCGGAAAGCAAGTTGGCTAACCACTCTTTTACAAAGGCTCACATGTAGTATAGTAAAAACACAAGGGGTCTCCGTGGCCAAGTGGTCAAGCCGTCTGCCTCGCGCTCTGAAGGTTGTGGGCTCGATTCACGACGACATCGTTCAGTTCACGAGTACAATATTTGCGGAGATCCCTAGGACCATCGCCGGGGCTACGGAACTCTGTGCGATGCTCTCAGCAGGCGGCTAGCAGTTCTTTGAGGAGAGACCGGGCCATATGGGATAAAACACGGTGCAATGAAGTCGATTCTCTCGACTTTAACTTTAACTTCATAGTAAAATACAACGTTTCGTCTACGTTCGCCCTTAAAAGGTCGGTAGGCATGTTGTGTTGTAGTTTACAGCTTGGCTGCAATATCTGCACTTTTTGGCCCAACACATTCAATTTAAGCAACATCCTAATTAGTCGCCTTTTACGAAATGATTGTAAGGGGAAAGTGGGGCTATTCCCCCCTCCCCCTTCCCCCATTATGAGGTCCCGAATCCCACACGGGGATTAAATGTACAACTGAAGAGAACTTTGACCTTGTTCAAGTTAGGAAGCCTGTGATAACACCCGAACTATGGCACTTGGTAACCCAGCTTATCAAAGAATCCCCAGGGCTTTAGACTTATGTCAAATGCCTCACCAGTGGACTCTTTGAGTGAAAGGGTCAGGCAGTGATTTCTAATCTAAAGAAAGCAACATCCAGCCAGCAATGCCTTCGATCCCGTTGGGTTACGTCACACAGTACAGGGCACAATTAGGCCAAACTACCTATAAACTGTGTGGTGAGGGTGGTATGTGAGCCTTATCAAGTATTTTAAACAAAGGCTGTGATTTTTATTATTCGGCCGAATACGAATAGCGGGAGCAGCAAATCACCGAATACGAATACGAATAGTGTATCATCATTTTCAGGTGCCTCGCTACAAACTGCGATCTCCTGCAGCATGATTAGTTCGTGTGCTGACACACCTCCATGCCATGCAACAAGACTGTCAAGAATCTTCTCTCGTTCTCTCGTTGTCTTCCTCTATCCCTCCTTACACAGATCTTTCCAGTGGTCACCATATGTTCCATTTTCCCTCTTCTCATAGCATGGCCAAAAAATGATGACTGTCTAACTTTGATGTCTGTGATTAGTTGTCTTCGGGCTCCCGAAACATTCAAAACCTCTTGGTTGCTTTTTTTTTTTGGCTGTCCTGAGTATTTTAAGCATTGTTCTGTAAAACCATATCTCTGAAGCCTCTAGAAATTTTTTGGCCTGCCTATCGATTGTCCAGGACTCACAACGCAATGTCTTTCAACTTTAAATATAAGTGCTTACTAGACGAAAATATTTTAATTAATTGCGGTGGCCACCCTTAGTAATAACACAATCCACCATATGATAACACAGAATCAACAAATAACACTGGCTAAAACTCAATCATGTCCATAAGCTGATATTACCCCAGCAAATTGGTGACACATGAATAAAGGCACTGTCTTTTTGCCCCTTTACAGTTATCCCTTCGTCCGGGGTAATGCTGACCACAATACCCACCTAGTGCCCACTAGTCTGTAAAAATATGGGGTGCTCTTCCCATATGCCCGATGCGCCCACGGTGTGAAAATGGATCTTTATTTCTTTTTTTTTTTTTACTTTACATTTATCCCGTAACTGAATGCAGTCTGTAAGATTACTCTTTCAGGGTAAGAACTAAACAGGTACAAATCCCAGAATCCCCCTCTAACTGTTTAACAGTAATACTTGAGAACCCGACGGCCACTATCTGCCCTGTAGTCAAAGCTGGATGGGTGTTATCTAGACACGATATGTACGTATTCTTTCACTTCAAGGGAAAATATATGAATGAACACGGTTGTGACACCTCTAGTAAGAACATAATCTTACACACAACACTAACCTATATACGCTGGCTAAATCTCAATCACAATCATCATTAGTTGGAAATCATAATACCATACAAGACGAAATCTGCATGTAGGCACCAAACAGGTACAATTTCCAGAAATCTCATTTGAGTGCATTACAGTTATACTAGAGAACCTGATGATTATTACATAACCGGTAGTCACAGTTGAATGGGTGTTATCTAGAATATATGAACGGAGAATATATTAATGAACACACGGTTGTGACACCTCAAGTAAGAACACAATCCCACATACAACACTAAACCGCACACTGGCTAACACTCATCAGTTAGTTGGATATCACTATACCATACAAGACGAAATATGAATGTAGGCAAATGTCCGCTTAATTTCACGCTAACGCAAACTTCTCTGATATGAAAGTGAACACCAGTATGGCATCACCACTTGGGAACACAATCGCACATATGACAACACTACACGAACGACACACGCGAAAGCTCTGTCAATGCATCTTATCCGTAATACTTTTATCAGCGTATCCGGGGAAATCCCTGTTAGCCGCAGAAGCGGAGAGTCTGAATTTGGAGGACTTTAGATTGAAAGCTAGTAGTTGTGACTAGTGACTTTATAGTTCTTTGTTTTGTTTTGCTTTTTTCGTGGCTATAAGTTTTAAGTGCCATGATGTTGATTCGTTGTTCAAAAACCTCAACAACAACAAAACCTCAAGTGTTTCCTTTATTAGAAGTAAGAAGCGTAGCGGCCAGAGGCTCGTGTGCGGATCGGAAGGTCGTGGGTTCAGCCGGACTTTTTTTCAAAAAAAATCTTGACTCCCAGGTCGACCAAGCCTTGAGTGGGTACGGGTGCAGTTCCGGGAAGTAAAGTTGGCCAGCGTGATACCGACCACATCACCCATCTTGTGCCGAGGGGTCTATAAAAAATATAGGTCTAGCCCTATATGCCTAAAGGCGTGGAAAAGGGTCCTTTACGTTTATTAAAAGTGGTACATAGTCTTGAGTGTATGCATTGTCTTTTGAAGTTTCTAGGTTTCATAAGATTTCATGTATAGTTTTTAATTTATATGCCATTTGGCAAATTATTAATAATGATAATAATAATAATAATAATAATAATAATAATAATAATAATAATAATAATAATAATATAATAATAACAATAATAATATGCTGAATAGCAAAAAATATGATAATATAAATGTACTTCCTTATTATCATCAGTTTTTAAAGAAATATACAAAATCGTCACGCTTAACTAGCATCCCAAGGTAGGTAGGTAGGTAGGTAGGTAGGTAGGCATTTGTACCCCACTAGGACATCACACAAGCGATAAACACCCGGTGACACAAAGGACCACCATGCGGATGAGGATCACCCGTGGAGGGGTCCCAAATACCCCGTTCAGCCGTTAGGCTATATCACGTTAGGCTATGCCGCGGCTATATTCAGGACCCCTGGCAAAAGCCAGGGTGAGGCTTCAAGCAAAAAATTGCATTCCACCAGGGGACGACTATTAGTAAGCAATCCCAAGTGGGAGCATTAGGCTGTAACAGCATTGCACGCCCAAAAGGGCCTAAAAAGACTCCTACAGTGCTGATGCGATCACATGAGACAGACCCTAATACTAATACTAAACTGACTTTCTACCCCACCATGACATCACACAAAGCAATGACACAAAGTGCCACCATGTGCATGAGGATCACCGTGGAGAGGTCCCAGAAACCGCGTTCAGCCATTAGACCATATTTATGGTCAGGCTATATTGCGGCCCCTGGCAAGAGCCAGAGTAGGGCTTCAAATAACGAAACATTTAATCCTAAAAAGGACGGGAAGCGAATTAGCATACCCTGATACTGTCCCGACGGGCGATGAAGTCGTCTAGCGGCGAGCCAATGGGCAACCTGGTATCCGATGAGAATGAACTTGAAATAATATGAAATGTATAAACACAGAGCCGCCGTGGTGAAGCGACTAGACACTAGAATGCTGATCAGAAGGTCGTAGGTTCCAATCCCGACGGAGCCGAACGTTTTTCAAAATTGATCTTAACTCCCAGGTAGACCAGGTCTTGACCGGGTACCAGGTACAGTCCTAGGAAGTAAAGGCGACTGGCATAATGCTGACACATAACCTATCAAGTGATGATTAGTCTATAAAATACAGGCCTAGCCCTATATGCCCAAAAAATTTAAAGGCGTGGAGGAAAAGGAGTCCTTTAAAAAAAGGTATAAACAAATACCTTGAAAAGTAATTTCTATACATGGTTTAAGGGAGACATCTTAACCCCGTTACAAAATTATTGGATGGAGGGCTCTGCGCCTTCCCCTCCTCCCACCCCTAACTTTAACTGTTTTGTTTTGTTTGGGGATGTGGGATGAGGGGTTAACTTAATTACTAAAAAGATCCATCCAATTATTTACTGCGAAATGTATGAGTTAGTGATGGGGTCTGTTGGGGGAGGGGACGGATCTTGAGGTCTCTGCTGTTTTCTTCGTGGCAGCGTGCCTAATGTCAGTTTACACAAGCTAGGTCACGACTGTCAGCCAACGAAAACTGGGCTGCTGAAACCTGTATGCACCGGTCAACCCTTGCGTGCCTACAGCTGATGGCAAGTGGTCGTGTGCTAGTTAGTGACGCTTTTTGACCTAGGTCAAGTTCAAAGGTTACAACGCCGCCCTTCGTTATAATTATATAAGACCTGGTAATCTGGTAATTTTAATTTCAGCTTCATAGCAAACGGGTCACCCTATCTTTGCTCCGCTCCTGTGCCAACGAAAAACACACAGAATGTTTATCACAGTTCCTTGTGGAAAGACTGACAAACTGCTGTCTCAGCAAATCTAGCATACACTCGCATTAAAAGCATATGGTAGCCATCCGAAGTGCTAACACAAACAGTCTGACGTTAGAAATGTAGTTCATCACTGATGGTAGCAAAAGTCCCCAAAGGATCAGCAGTTGCACACGCGATCAATTTTAATCAAATAATGGCCCCACCAATATTGCAACAACCGGCATCGCGCCATTTTCTGAATCTACAAATCACACCACCACGTTGGTCAGTCGAAAAACATTCCAAATGAAATCCGCAGCTCACAGTGTCACGCCATGCTCAACTCAGAAGCTGGGTAGCGAAACTATATACTTCCAGTCTACAAATGGAGCAAAAAAGCAACGGCCACAGTCTGGCAGAAGCAAAAAAATGTTTGCCTCGGCTCAAAACAGTGGCAGTGCCTAGTGTTCATTTGGACCTGAAGCATTGTGTGAGGGTTAATAAACTGTCACCCCAGCTGTACCCTACTATTAGCTGGGGAAGGAATTTAGGAAATTACATCCACCAGCAAGCGTCGCCCCAACAACGACCTGACTGCCTTCGTTAACGACTGTTCACCCAACAGCCATGCAGTTCTTTGGCACGAATGAGACACCTTGAACTTGGGTTTCTGACTGCCGACTGCCTACACGAAGATATATGTGTGCTACTGGGTGTCCCGTGGCCAAAATACTATCTCACTATGCACACAAGGTCGGCATTACTGGCCCCAAGAAGGGGACAGTAAATTCAAATGGCTGTCAGATCAGACACAGTCCCTGCTGTGACAGAAAGTTGGCTGTAATAAAGAACTGCCGTAGAAAGATGCACACAAGGGACGGTTTCAGAAAAAGATGCATACTTTGTTGTAGGGTAACATTGCTTGAAATATGTATTCTGCAAGCCACCAGGGGTTGCATTCACATTTTCTAGGTTCTAACAATAGTAATACACTAGCGATGACTAATAATAATTATTAACAGCTCAGCCAATACATGCATAAATCGGCGTAGACAGAAAGAGAGAGATGGAGAGAGAGAGAGAGAGAGAGAGAGAGAGAGAGAGAGAGAGAGAGAGAGAGAGAGAGAGAGAGAGGAGAGAGAGAGAGAAGATCACCGCGTAACTATTTACAGCAAAAGTATAGCGTTCATTGAGTCTTCTGTTTCGATATCCAAACGTGCTTTTTGTCAGCCATACAGTTTTTGCGTGCATCAATCAAGGCCTGAGAACAGAAAATCAAGGGCTGTGTCTCTATGTTCATTTCTAGGTGGTCACGGGGTCACAAATGGAACTGTTGTAGCAGGGTAGAGCCGTGTGAACTTGAATCCTGCAGGTAAATTGGGTGCTTAGAGAATGTCGTGTTCTCATGTGTATCTGGTGTAGCCTGATGAGATGTCATCGCGAAGAAAGGTGAAATATTTACAAGAAGAGAATTCCGAGTGTCTGTAATTATTTCTTCTTCCATTCATGAACCCGCCTGCGTCAGAACAAATGTTGCTCCATTAAACGGCGTCTAGGTGTCCAAGAGAGCAGGGCGTATATTGGTTCATGGCCTGGTTTCATATTCCACGTTTTACTGGTGTAAGATTTATTGTCCTCTTTCTGTCTCACACAGATAGTAGCGGGCAAGTCGCCTTTAATAACCATTGGAAATACCGCGCGTATAATGTTCTTCGTAGTATCATTAGATAATGGGATGGTCCGGATGCCTATAGTTCGTTGAGTGAGTCCAGCAGCTAGCATTTCCCTAGCATTACTATCTTTTTACAAAAAAACTCAGTCCTATCGTAGTAACAAATGTTTCGTTTGTATAGTGACACTTGCGGGACGTTTCTTGGTTAGCCAATGTTCTGGGTGGTGATAAATCTCAGTGACGCAGACAAAACGCCCACTGACCTTCGCGTCCGTGGTTCATGTGTCTGTATCATCAGCACATTACTGCTCAAAATAAGTTTGAGAATGCTACTAAAACCACATATGCATGCAATCATGACATCTAATTGCGTGAAACAATATTTCACTGCACGTCTAACGAAATAACGATTACACCGATAGTAAAAACGTCGCTAGTTCACAGGCACAATTAGAATAAAATATCCAAATAGTAAGAACTAAGAGGTAGAAAAAAACACGTCCTCTCAGTAGGGAGTCGGAGACATACATACGGAGATCTGTCTTCTTGTTTTCTTATCCTCTCAGCTCTTTAACTGGTGGTTGTTAATTTACATTAATTTTAACAAGCGTTAAACAAAGCATGTGTTAGTTGAGCAGGACCTTCTTTTTATCCAATTGTACCCGGCCACACGTTGCTATGGCTCAGTCTGGTTGAATAGAAAAAAAAAAGCGCACGTTTCTATTGTGCCTAATATCACGATGCGTGTGGGTATACCAAATTTTTTGCTTTTTTTCACTGACATCTATATAAAAGAAGGTATATAAAAACAGGCGCGTATTCGAATGCAGCGTTGTGACAAAATTTCAAAGCAATCGGTAAAGAACTTGCGGACATTTAAGATTTTCAACAAACGAACATTAACATTTTCATTTATAGGGATATAGATGACTCCCTGGTCGACACAGCCTAAGTGGGTACCAAGTAAAATTCTGGGAAGTAAAGGCGACTGGCATAATGCCCAATAGCCTGAAGGCGTGGAAAATGGGTCCTTTACTTTACTTTTTACTTTACTTTTGTGTTACTTAATAAAAAGACTGCAAATTATTACCTGACTGGTCCCACTTAGTTGTTACTATAACATCATCATCAATAACATCAAGTACATTGACGACCAATGTTTGCGGTCATCACCATCTCACACCATCACTAGCATCACGGATCAGGTCAGTGCTCTTGTCTCGTCTCATCAATATGGTCAAGCCCCATCCAGGTATTTATCTCCGCTTTCTTTATCCGCTTTCTGTTTTTTCCTTTAACTTGCCAGTTGTAACCAGGTTCCCATTATTATTCTCACTCATAAATCGTTAAACATGACTGACTGACTACATTGTTGTTGCTGAAAACATTGTCGTTCCTAGTTTTGTAATCAGCGTCTGTGGTGTTAATGCAACACATAATGCTATAGTGTTTCTTACTTTTGATACTGTTTTTTCTACATTACAGATCTTTTCACAATCGATTCTAATGGTTCAATTGTTAACAGTATTAGGATACAGCACTTTAGTATCAAGACACTGGCATCGTAAATTGTTGAACAATCATAATCGAATACCTGCTACCGTTAAGGAACACATACTCAACCAAAAATACTTCTCCAAAAGTTAACGCCATGATAGCTAAGATCAATTACTAAAACATCAGCATATAGCAGCGATATTCTGAACTAACTGTTATATGGCGCTAGAAACATGACGCAATACATAAATTTAATTACAGGGCTAAAAAGAAATTTTTTTTTTTAAAGTCTACACCCATTAAACATACACCCTATGGGATATGAATGCATTTCTTCACGATCGCACCACAAATATTTATCCGATGAATTAATCCCCACACATCAAATATTATCCGTTCAACGCCTTACCATGCAATGTTTAACACCCCACCACACATAAAATAGCGCTCGTTAACTCAACATGAATGTGCAGTAAAACACATAGTTGACACAATGATCACAGGACCATAAATCGAGTTGGATTTCAAACCAGTTCGTGCTAACCGTAACCAGGACTATCATTAACATCGATTCTGGAACCAACATTAGTTTATGTTAACCCAGTGTTTATCTTAAGCGAGTTTGTATTAACGACAATTTTTTTTCCTCATTATCTCCGGGACTCCCAGATTGTGTAGATGAATTCTCAGGAAAGTCCAGTAGTATAGGGTGTTAGAGTGTAACATGAACACTTACTAACACTAACTATAGACCCCCCCCCCCCCCCACACCCCGATTACCGGACTTTCCCGGGAATTTCTTACAAAATCTCAAAGTCCCCGAGATGGAGTGAAATAAAAGAATCAAACCTAACGATGTTTCACTGTATATTTCTCCGTTGGCGACACAAGGTTTTGGACTGAAAATGCAATGTGCGAGCCCAAAGTCATGTTATGCTGTTCTTTTTCAATCTTCAGATTCCTTGTGTGAGTTCCAGGGCTCTATTGTGGGGCAAAACAACAACAGAATCACTCACTGCTGAACCTGTCCTAAGAGTCGACTATTTGAGAGCTTCCTTCGAAGTAAGAGCGCATATTAAAGGCAAGGTACAAACAGTCTGCATACAAGTGAGTCAAACTTGTCAAGCGGATGCATACGCAACATTCGGGTTTTGGAACAGGACTACAGTCCAGAAGTGGACGAACACTCAGAACTTTATGCCGGAGTTTACAGCCGGTGAACACGAAGAAGAATCTAAAGATGAAACTGTTTAATTATAAATAAAGTTACAGCTGGAGTCATTGCTTATGTATAGACTGTCATTATAAAGCTATAAACTGTAGCGGCTAGACACTCGTCTGCGGATAGGAAGGTCGTGGGTTCAGATCCTAACAGAGCCCCTGCCTACACCGCAAAATTGATATAATAAAGTCAGCAACTGGCAGTCTGGCAATACGTGGCCAGGCTTCAACGGTTTTCACGTCAGTTGTCTGAAAGTACGAACTGGTTTTGCCTTGTCATCGGCGACAGGAGGAGTAGAGGGTGGCAATTCTACATTCTGAAGCTGGTGAAGTCTTAGATTTAATTCCTTAATTACTCTACCAAATGCACAATGACACAAAAGCAAAAGGCCCATCTATGTGTTTGTTTAATTTTTTTTAAATAGCCCCCACTCGCCTCATCTTTTGTCTACATCAATGATGAAGAGATCTCACGAATCGGCTAGAACGATTCTTACCAACGCTGTGCTATCAATGTCAAACATGGACACTTTCTTGAAAAGACAGAAGGAAAATAGTCACGACAGAAATGAAATGATTCTAGGTGTAACAGGGAAAGATCGGCCTAAGAACGATGATATCAGGAGGTGAGTCGATACAGAACCATTACTGAACTTTATAGGTTGACAACAAATCAAATGGTTTGGCCATGTAACAAGACTGGGCACCACAGAGAGAACTGTTATACAGATACAGCGGTAACAGAGCCAGAGGTCGACCACGCAGTAGATGGACCGCAGAAATGTCAGAGACACTGAAAAGTACTATATACGTAGCAAACAGAAGGGCCTGTTCCAGAAATCTCTGCCTGCCCTGACGCCGCGAGGCATTCCATGAGCAAAGAAGAAGGAAAGGAATACTAACATTTTGTTTTAGATGAATTATGAATAAAATAAAAACATCTTTTCACACATCACTAAACAAAACGAGAGGGACATTTTTGTTTTCATTAGCAGTTTATAGATATACCGTTAAAAATCTATTTCATATGATAAAGGGCATTTAGTTATAGATTAGGAACTCTTCTTGACCAAAACGTTTGAACATACTTTTGGTTTCTCTTATTGGGCAATCAAGTATCCTTTTTTTTAACCACATTATGTTATGTTGGCGCCCTCTCCCCTCGCGTGGAAGTCTTGCCACATACTCTAGGGGGTGTGGGGGGTCGTGCCATATATTGGGGGTGGGGGGAGCGGGTTGTCTTACCCTTTACTCGGGAGTGGAAGGAGGTGTCTTACCATATACTCACGGGGACGTAAACTGACAAAGGTTGGAGACCACTGGTTCACACTAATAATAAAACATGTATCTAACTCCACTCCCCGAGAGAGGAGAGAGAGAGAGAGAGAGAGAGAGAGAGAGAGAGAGAGAGAGAAAGAGAGAGAGAGGGAGAGAGGGGGGAGGTGTTCTAATGTGATTAATTTATTCTTCTTTATCTGTATTTTTCTTCTACGCAAATGTAGACCCACTAGCTTCGACTCCCATCTAGTGTTTAATTATGTATCTTGCAGATTTCACCAATTCCTTTTGATGTAAAATGTTTGAAAGTACTTAGTGTAAACTTGCCTATTAGAAACCAGACCGCCTAAAAATGCTGGGTTTGGTTCTGCAAAGGTTCTATCTGTAAAGGATGCGCGGCTAATGTAAAAAAAAAAAAAAAAAACTGCTAATTACTGCCCTAATTATACCACTTTTGCAGTGTAGGCAGAGAGGTCTTTGAGTCTGAGGATTCACGGCCACATGGCTTGTGCTGTCGCCACGACTGTGCAGGTGAGGATTTTTATCCTGCCCTCGACATAAAAGATCCCGAGCCTTACCGAGGATTCGAACCCAGGTCTCCGCGGCTAATGTGAAAGACAAAAAATAGAAAACATACAGTAAAAGGCCCTTTCTAGCGATTTCGGGTGAACATATATTAGGAATATAGTGCTAGATCTTTATTTTATTGACCAATCGGCACTCGCTGGGCGATATGGTCAACATCACGCCAACCGCTTTTACTTCCCATAACTTGGCACCCTGTTTAGGTTGGGTCGCCCTGGAAGGCAATGTCATTTTTTAATAAGAAAAAAAAAACAGGTCCGGCTCCGTTGGGATTTGAACTCACCACCTTTAGATCCGCAGGCAAGCCTCTAGCCGCTAAGCCTTTTCGCTCTTTTACACAGAAAATACTTCTGACGATTACCGCAAGTGCAACTTGTGCATATCAACAAGCACTCAAGTGCCACTTACAATCGACTTGTCGCCACTAAATACAGCTTATGTAAATAGAAAATTTGTGCAAACAGTAGTTACATATCCTCTCCATGAACTCCTAAACCAAACATGACATGCGTGGCATTTTTCTGGTTCTACTTGACGATTTACGATCAGAAGTGTGGTCGTTCTTCTTTGCGATTGGTAATCTTGGTAATTTTAGTTTCAGCTTCATAGCGAACGAGTCACCCCATAGTTGCTCCGCTCCTGTGTTAAAGAAAAACACACAGAACGTTTATGATTGGAAAGTGGAAAGATTGACAGACTGCTGTCTCGGCATATGCACCAGCATACACACGCATTAAAAGCATACGGTAGCCATCCAAAGTGCTAACACAAACAGTCCGACATTAGAAATGACATTCATCATGGATGGTAGCACTAGCAGAAGTCACCAACAGATCAGCAGTTGCCCACGCGATCAATTTTAATCACACAATGGCACCACCAATATTGCGACAACCGACATCGCGCCATTTTCTGAATCTACAATTCACACCACTACGTTGGTCAGAGTTTAAAAAAAAAAAATTCCAAATTAAATTCGCAGCTCACAGTGTCACGCTATGCACTCAACTCAAAAGCTGGGCGACGAAACTATATCCTTTCAGTCTACAAATCGAGCAAACATGTAACGTTCACCATCTGGCAGAAGCAAAAAAATTGCCAGGGCTCAAAACAGTGACCTTGCCTAGCGTCCATTTTGACCGGATTGGTTTCACATGGTCAGGTCAGACCATCGGGTGGGTTGCCTCCATGAACTCGCATGTCAGTAGCAGGTCCTTCATGGTTCCCCAAATGTGCTCTGCACAAGTTTGCTCTTGAGGCCAGGTTTCTTTTTGAAATTGTAGTTAGAGTGGGCAGGTCTGCAGAATGTGCTCAGGTGCTTGTGGTCCTGTATGACAGGCACACTCTGGGGGCTGTACAATCTTTATTTTATGCATGTGGTAGTTGAGCCTGGGGTGTACTGTTCGTAGACGGACAATTTGTGCTTGTTGCTTTCTGATAAGTGGTCTGATGGGGTCTCCTGGTTTGTTCTCTCGACAATTCCTTGCATTTCCCCTTGACAAGAGTTTCGATTTATAGTGATGACAATGAATGTGTGGTTTTTCTTTTGTTCCATTTTTTCGCAGATCTGTCCGCTAACTCATTTCTTGAGTAGTGTGGTTTTACTTAAGCGATTTGCAATCAGTGGGCTGACACTGCCTTCATCAAAACTCGATGCCTACAACGTATCAGAAATCAAAATAAAGCAGTCTGTTGCCAAATCGACCATGACATGGCGTAACTATAGAACTGCGTTTACCCTAGTCTCCATGTGTTTTCCGTGGTCCCATTGTGGTGAATATAGAATAAGCCCACTGCCGCTTAAACAAGCATGTCGTAGAAGTCAACAACGTAGGGATGTTTCATTGGCTCCCCATTTTGGAGAGAGAGAGAGAGAGAGAGAGAGAAATAGATCCACTGCTTTCCTATTGTATGGGAAGTAAAGACGCCTGGGTTGTCTTCTTTTTTTTTAACTTTTTATCGGGAACTCCGAGATTTCGTAGGGAATTCTCGTAAAATAGTATAGGGGGTGTGGCGCGGTGATTTCGGTCACAGGCATGAGGCAAAGTTAAGTCTGATGTGATGTGTATAAGGAGATACTCTGTACCCCACTCGGGCGCCAGTCCTTCACTGTTCTGGTTTTACGGAACCTCATGCAAGACTCCTGCTGCACGTCCCCGTCGTGCGCCACGGATAATGTCTCAAATGAGCATTAACAGAGTTGGCAGGGGATCTCAGAGCTGGCGGCCCCTAGAGGTGTAGTGTCCTTTCTGGCTCTCACCAGCCCGCCCCCAAACGCATGGGTGAAAAGTCTAACAAAACTCAAGGATTGCTTGCTAAATGTACCATCAAATGACAACTCTCGGTTAAAATTCTGGAGCGAATGGAAAACTGTGCTGCTGAGACCCTGACTGAGAGATTTACCCGCAGCCAAGACGAGTAACATCTATTTTGGGCGACTTCTCGCAGCAAGATCTTACCTAAGTACATCCTCTGTCAATCCTCAGTGTCGTTGTCACCGCACTGAGGTACACCACGGCAGCAATTTTTCATATGCTGGCTAGGAAATAATGTCCGACAAAGTTATACCCCACGGCACACATGCAAGATCAAAGTCCTACGATCATAATTCGTACCGATTAGGAAAAAGTCCAAATGTCCGTATCCACTGGTCCTACTCGCCCGAGTGTTGGGACCAAACAGGTGAAGCCACGCCTGACGCATTTTGCTTTCCCATTCTGTCGTGCTAAGGGCACAGCTGAAACAACGTTAAAGGTGTCTAACGTACGATGAAAAAGAATGTACCTATTTGTGTGGCCAGAAAAGTCCTGGACCTGCGGGCTGCTCCCCGCTGATCTCCGGAGAGCGCAGCTTTGTAGCACGGGAAGCTCAATACACGGTTGTGAGGTTAAGCAGTCATGGGCAGGACGTGGCGATTCTTTTTGTGAGCCCAAAAACCAGAGCATCTGCATTTATGGAAGCCTCCTTGGATGGCGGGGAATGCCTATGATCTGCCCCTGCCTTCCCTTGAGGGCTGAAAATTCTACCTAGGGTTGCCTCAAGGACGACATTCCGGGGGCCACACCTGTTAAAGGTCAAAGAGGACACCACACAAATGAGGCAACATCTCGACCCACACAAAACAATGGCCACAGTCAACCTAGAAATAGGCTTGACGTCTTCCCTCGAAGTCGGAGTACATCTGCCGGAGAGGCGGGGAACGAGAACTGCAAACAAATAAGCCAGTAAAACGGATGTACACGCAAAACTCAGGTCAAGGTAAAAGCCAAAAGTCCATTTGGACGAACAACCGCGACTTACCGCCGGAATTCACAGCCGGTGAACAAGAAGAAGAAGAAGAAAGTATAGGGGTGTTAGGCAGTGAAATGAACGCCGACTAACACTAACTCTAATCCTCGTCCCCAATAATACTGGACTTTCCCGAGAATTCCCTACGAAATCGTGGAGCTCTCCAAATGGGGTGAAAACAGAAAAGAACTGAAGACTAGAAAATGTTGGTCACATAACGAATCGATTGTCCATTGAACTTGAAAAACTATGAGTCTGTCGCGTCATGCCTGGCACGAAGTGGGCGTGAAAACCGTCCTTTACTTTACACATTTTCACTGGTAACAAAAATGTCAAAGCGCATATGTTAGAAAAACAAATGGTACTTTTCTTTTAGTTAGCCCCAACTCAATTTTGTGGACACCGGGGTGCAGCATAAGCTGCAAAAAATGAACATTTTACTAAGGGGACAAGACGTTTCATTAAGCAACACAGAACAGGGGTTTTGAAGAGGCGATTGGAGCACCTATAGATTTGCCTAGAGTGCTGTGATGATAATCCTTTCTAATCATTAATTTTGTGGGGAGCTCCCTGAAAAGTCCAATAGTATGTGGGACCCCAAAAAAGGGGGGTGTGGCTATTCTTTTGGACTTTCTCGGAAACTCCACAAGAAATCTCGAGGTCCACGATATGTAGTGAACTAAAATAAAATAACCAAACAATAACTGTGGCAATGCAATGGTAGGTACAGGAATGGCAATAGACCGGGCCAACATTCTCAATGCTCTCAAGGAGACAGGATGAGAAGATGATTTAGGGGACGACGTTGAATCGGTAACACTCAAAAGACTACGAGAACTTCAGGTCAAAAGAGGTGTCGCCAAACATTATTACTATACCATACAGAAACTCAAAAAAGAATAGCGAACAAAGAACTAGTGTTATCAGTCGCCACACGCTGAGGGGTATAATGAAGATGGGATTCGCACGCTTATGGATTTGTCCGATGTGCAGTTAGGAGAATATGCCGATTAACTAATTAACTACCTTCCTAAGCAAACAAATACATACGAGACTGGCCGAACCACTGGGATCCATCACAAACAGGACATTCACTCTTAAAATAACCCAAAACAAGAACATCCTTGCAACAGTAATAATAATTAGAAAACTCCACAGAAGAGCATACCAGAAGGAGTCTACTGATCATCCGTAGGAGATCTTCCATCGACAACTGTTTCGGCCCGTTACCACCCAAAACAATCTCGGAAGGTGAGCCAACCTGAGTTATGACGCCAGGCCAAAGGATCTCCTGCTGCGCTTAATCGGACATGTATGGACGGGAAAAGGGTGATTCCACAGGTAAGGGTGAGATTTGGTTCTATCAGTGTTGTGTTGTCGCTGCGGTGACAAATTGGCAGCCTTTCTCCGCGACCGAGTGACAAGCGAGATTTGTCGCACCACTGCCCCACATAGAATTTAATCAGTCGGTCTGAAACTGCTTCAAAGCCACTTCTTAGAGTGGTGTAAGCAGGACGGCGAGATGGCTAGCCTAATCCAACCATCAAAGATAGGAAACCAGAATCTAATGTTCGGGGGGGGGGGGGGGGGGAGGGAGGGTGGTCTCGAAATATGGTGTCGTCCTCAAGGTTCCGGGTTCAACCCCTGGTAGGGGATGGGATTTTTTTTCACGTGGACTTGGACCTAGTAATTTTCCCCCCCCCCCCCCCCTGGTTTCTGGGTAGTGAGATCGGACGTCCGTGTGTATTGTTGTGCACGTAAAAAATCAATTGTCAGTTGCAAATCGAAAAGAGTAGTCTAACGGCGCTGCCCAGGCAAAATTTGGAGTTAAAAATTTGCCCAAAGTATTTCAGGGTCCTCGCCGATGCTGCAGAGTCTGTGCACTGTGCTGAGCTTCTTCAAGCTCAGATTTGAGTTACAAGAAAAACATCACACTCGTGGGTTACTACCCGTGTGCCATGATATTGATCCGTTGTGTTGATCCGTTGTGGAAACCTTAAATAATGTTGCGGGCGAGAGCAAGTCATGATCTAAAGGTCCAAGGTTAAATAACACCCTCACCATCTGACTCCAGACTGTCTTGTGAGTACTGTTCAGCTGTGTGAAACATCAATGTTACTTCTCTTATTATGATTTAAGAAGGAAAGTTAGTCGTGTACCCTTTACAAGACGTTGCACAACCAATCCCAGCATTTTTTGGCTGTTGTGGGTTTCTAGGCAAATTTTACATTCGGTCGTTTGCCTTCGCTTTTTGAACAGTCAGCTCTCAGTACCACTGTCGAAACCAACCCAAGATAAATCATCCGCAGCTGGGATCGCGTCGGCATTACGAAGCGCGTTCGCAACGCCTAAGCCACAGACGCCAAAGAGGGAGAGAGTGGTGATAAATACTTGTGCTGTGTTGCAACTTGTTTTAAAGGCAATTTAGGAGGTCTTTGCAACTTGATCTGAGTATTTGTCAGAATAAGGATATGGGTGGAAAGGTAAGAAAAAAAAGGCTGGGGGGGGGGGGGAGAGAGAGAGAGAGAGAGAGAGAGAGAGAGAGAGGGAGTAGAGAGGAGAGAGAGAGAGAGAGAGAGAGAGAGAGATGAGAGCGGAGGTGGAGAGCAGAACAGAAAAGTGGGAGAAGAGGAGGATCTTAGGCGAACTTTTATTTTTAAACTAGGATTCACAGGACGCCCTAGCCTCAACAGGTACCAGCATAGACGCCGTCAGCTGGAACTTAGGTTCTTCTTTTATAGCTCTACCCCCCCCCCCCTCCCCCCCCCCCCCCCCCCCCCCCCCCCTCCCAAAAAAATAACCGGTACCCAGCAAAACTGTAATATGACTAACTACTCATCCTCCTTCAACCCCCCCCCCCCTACTTTTTTTTCTCTTAAACAATGCATTCAAATGCACCTGGCAATAACAAATGTTAAAAGCTCAGGCTAGAAAAACAAACAAATGATACTTTTCTTTTTGTTCACACCATTTCACGGACTCCGATATTTCGTGAGGCGTTCCTTGTAGAGTCCAATATTATGTGGGGAAAGGGGCGAGGGGGTTCAGGTTAGTGCTAATCAGTGTTCATTTTACACACTGACACGCCTGTTCTATTGGACTTTCCCATCAACCATGCACAAAAGATCACATTTTAAGTATTTATACATTTATAAATTTATACATTTATACATTATACATTTATACATAACTGACCCGCAGTTTACTCCTAAAAACATGCAGAATGGTGTTCGTGCACTCCGTGGCTTCGAAATTAGAGAACGCCGTTAACAAGGTCACGATCCTCGATTACTAGGGCTCGTTCACCCGGTGCAGTTTCTCTCTCTCTCTCTCTCTCTCTCTCTCTCTCTCTCTCTCTCTCTCTCTCTCTCTCTCTGTGTGTGTGTGTGTGTGTGTCTCTCTCTCTCTCTCTCTCTTTCACACACACACACACACACACACACACAATTCCGCTCACGTTGTTTTCAGACAACGGTACGAGAGTCGCAATGTGGCAGAGATTAGGGACTTCACTGCGTGATATTTACAAAGATAACAGTGGCACACTGTAGCCAATCGTTAATGTGAAGACGGGACAGATTTATTTTTGTGTATACCAAGATTGAGGAAGCAGGATATAATGTTTAAAATAACATGACACTTCTAGACGTGTGAAAATAGATCCTGCTGAGACAAATAAATTACGGATCTGCTTTTCGTTTCACCCCTCCCCTCCATAACTCACGGGGAGGAGGGGGGGGGGGGGGGGGGGGGGGGGGGGAGAGGGCGCCAATTTGCGACGGAAGTTGATGAGATGAGGAGTAGTTGAGGGACGTAATCAGACTTATCTTCTGGCGAGAGGAGATACTGATATGAGTGAGGAGTAGAGGCGAGGAGTTGCTAAAAACAGGAAATAGTGAGGGGACAGGATCAAACTTATTTTCTGCCTACATGAGGAGATACTGATATGAGTGAAAAGCAGATGCAGCGAAGAGTTGCTGAAAACAGGAAACAGTGAGGGGACACAATGAGACTTCTTCAAGACCAGTCTTCTAAGTGATTAACCCGATGAGAGGTCAGAGGACAGTGGGACAACATGCTCAGATGCCTTTATCAAGATACTTCTTCGAGGTGATATCATCATCATGTTGCGGGTCCTTTGCAGAACGTCGCTGTCATCATGGCCTGCCTCATACTCCGTCTCTCGCCAGCTGTCCCGCCTCGTGTACTTTTATATTCAAGGAGTCACTTACACCATGTGCCTATCTTCGTGTTGGTCGGCCCTGCCCCTCCATCCTGCTACCATGCCTTCTGCTATTACTTTTTTAAATCCGCCATGGCACTTGGTATGACCAAAATATTTCATCTTCTGAGACAAGATGCTGTTTATTAGCAAATCTTTCTCGATGCTTAAAATGTCATTATTTCTTCTCTTCTTTACCCATGGTGTTCTGAGATTCTTTATATGACATTTCAGCTCAAAAGCCCATAGTTTCTTTATTACGGACTAAATTTTTTAAATAAATCAGTGGGCGATAAATTGGTTGATGTGGTCAGATTCACACCTTCCCCTGCCACTTTCCATGACATATATTGGGCACTTTATCCAGTATGTCACGACAGACCTATAATTGTATAGATCAGCTGGCACTCGACGGGTGATGCGTATCAAACCGATCGCCTTTATTTCCTAATACATTTCCTGTGGCGTCTATTTTAAGCAGGGATGACCAGAGTCGGTTATTAAAATTCCACCATGTGGAGATTCAAATCCAAGATCTTCAAGCCGACAGCCAAGCGTTTAGCCACTACGTTATCGCGGCTCCCTTAGGGAAACATACCATCTAAAATGAATTGGTTGACAAATGTCAATCTATCACTCGACACTACTATCGTATTAATAACACGGTGATACTGACTATGATAAATGCGTAGCCATGAAAACGCTGATAAATAAATGAATATGGGATTGTATATAATAATGGCTTGGGAAAGGACATGGAAGAATTTTTTTTTTATCGCATGATTACTATCCTACAAATTAGAAACAACACAGCCATAAATATGGCCCATCGGCTGAACGGGGTTTCCAAGACCTCTCCATGGGTGATCCTCATCCACATGCTGGCACTTTGTGTCACCTGGTGTTTATCGCTTTGTGTGATGTCCTGGTGGGGTACAACTTACATACATACATTAGTCATCGCAAATTGGTGACCATATAATTGATCCTTTCTTGTAATACTCTAAACCCCTACTGTTATTTATCACTTACTCAAGAATGTAGATGCAAATAAGAACATGTCGATACTGCAGTTCACAATTTACATATTGTTTTCATTCGTCAGTGCACAATCATTGCGACGTCTCATTGAAATCTCTTCGGAAATCAAGTCAAACTTGGTCATTTTCGCATGCAAAATGGAACTTGTACGAACAAAATGAGACTTATACAAATGACTTTATTTCACTTATAAAAGAAGCTAATGTTGGCCAGAAAAGAGTTTTATGTGTGGCTAAAATACATAAATATCGCTGCTCTACACGTACACAAAATATATAATCGCTGACACTGTGACATAATAATTATTCCATGGCATGCATCACCAGCAACTTTAAAACACATCTCCTTCTTTATTATGTCTTTCTTAATTTCTATCTGTCTGTCTGTCTGTCTGTCCGTCTGGTTGGCTGTCTGTCTTTCTGTCAGCCCGTCCGTCTGTCGGTCTGTCCGTCCGTCCATCCGGATGTCTGTCTGTCCGTCCGTCGGTCCGTCCGTCTTTCTGGCTGCCTGACTGACTGTCTGTCTGTCTATCTGTCCGTCTGTCTGTCTGTCCATCTGTCTGTCCGTCTGTCTGTCGGTCCGTCCGACTGGCTGGCTGGTTGTCTGACTGACTGTCTGTCTGTCATATCTGTCTGTTTGTATCCTGCCTATCTTTCTGTCTGCCTGTCTGTTTGTCTATATGTGACTGTAGGTTACTCGTGTAGACCAGTCAATATGCTTTATATGTGACATTTTACATTATGCCACCTAAAAGTCCAACAACACAGGGCGTCTCCTACAAAAAACTGTATATCTGGCCCAAGTGAAGGTAGCATACATATGATTGCACTGTATAAATTACTGTCTTACTCGCGCATCAGCTTTAATCTTCAAAGACTAAAAGAATAAAAGGCAGCCAATAAGAAGCTCGCTTTCAAATCCAGCTGCAACTCGCTGCAGCACAAGGTCGGTGTTCAAAACTGGGCGGTTCCGGGGGGTTCACCCAGCCTCTAGGAAATGGGTACCAGAGTTGACACTCGGGAAAAATGGAGGAAAGTCGCTGTAGCTACAGAGTTACGTGCGAACGGCGACACAGGCGGACAATTCCTATCAGCTGTCCGCACTGGTGGCAGAGCACTTATGGTTTATAACCATGTGCAATGACGCTGGTTCACATCTCCCGACTTTACCTTTACTTTACCTTTTAGAGTTAAAGACATTATATATATATATATATATATTATCTGCGCGATGTTCTTAAGATTCTTGTACAAAACTGCTTCTTTTTCTTCTTAAAGTTCATGTAGTGTGTTGTCAGTAGTGATGTATGTCTTCAACCTTCTGTCTCGTGTACTTTTAATCAACTCTGACAGAGATGATCATCCCTGCCATGATATCAAACTTCTAGCATCTTTTCTCTCGGTTTCCCTCTGCCTGTCCTCCCCTCCAACTTTCCTACCGTCACGATGTACTCAAGTTTTCTTCTTTTCATCACATGATCAACGAATGCAAATTGTCTCTTTCTGATGTGGCAATCAGTTCTCTTCGTGAGTCAGTTTCTTTCAAGACGTCTTCATTACTCTTTTATCTGTCCAGGGTATTCTCATAATTCCTCTATAAACCCCATCTCCGCAGCTTCCAAAAAAGGTTTCACTAATTTACTAACTGTCGCAGCCGTATATCAATACAGGATTTATATAACTTGTAAATAACTACATCTTTATAAAACTATATCTCTTTCTCTTTTTCTGCCTTTCTAACTCCCAATGGAGCATAGGTTCGCAACCAACTATCGCCAAGTCGTTCTATCCTTCGCTATCGCATGCAGCTCTCCCCATATTCTCATCTTTTTAACTTTACTATCTAGATCCCTTCTCCGTGCTTTTGAGAAAACCTAACATAACTAGAATGTCTTTGTAATGGAACCCACAGGGGCATATAAATAAAGGAAAATTTAAAAAAAAAAAAAACATCTCTGTAGCTTCTACATAATTTCTCCGCTAACTGGCCATAATCCTTTACATTTTCGGTTTCCTAATTCCTAGATACGAGAAAGTGTGACACACTGATAAGTGTTTTCTCTACACTATCTCAGCGATAACTACAGAGTCCCCTCACAGTAGACTGATAGCGTGTGGTATGAGCAATTGATATCACACACTGATTTCATAGGCTCGAACAGAAACTCTGTCAGAGGAAACGTGCGTTGACACGCGATTCTTAGATTACACATGTCTAAATCCATGGCAATGCTACAATCGTGAATACAACATGCGGCAACTTTTAGATTAGGCACACGAACATCAACAACATTTAGTGTTTTAGTTTTTCCCCTTTAGGACTGCACTCTGTAGGATACAAATCTCAAGTCAGTTAGTTAGCTAGCTAGCTAGCAGAAAAGCCACATATTTTCCCAGATTTACTGTATCTACCATGGAATCGAGGCTTAAGGGATGCGATATCCAAAGTACTGAACCAAAAGGTTTACAATCTATGGTTTCTAGATTTAACACACACAAAAATATCATCCACCCCAAAAATACCCCGACAGTAGATGGTATTCGATAGATGATCTCTAATCGACTTCCTGTTTTCCCCAGAATTATGTATGATGCGGCGAAGACCACATATGATAATCATCAGAAACGGGTAGCGATCACTTTTAGTCACATTATCAGATGAGAAAAACTGGAGCAGGTTGTGACAGCTGGAAAGATTGATGGAGCAGAATTAGATGGAAACAGCTACAAAATATTTCTGCCAACCTTTTGTCGAGGCAACATCCAAGTCAACACACGAAGCGATACACGTCAAAGATAAAAAATAAAAAATATGTGGAAAAACACGTTCGTTCATGCAAGCCGGAAATACGAGTAATAAGAATGTCGTCAAATCGGTGTTTCTCCAAGCACCGCAGAAGGGAAATATATACAATTATTTTAGTAAATATATTAGGCTACAAACAGAAAAGGAGCAGCTGGTTTAGTGGTTAGTCAGCTAAGCTCTGATGCGGGAGGCCTAAGTTCAATCTTTAGTTTGTGACGGAGATTTGTTTTCTGTTGGGTGGGGTATAAAAATCTTAACCTGCACATTTCGCGGCGACTGTACTATCCGTGCCGCCTTACATCCTCTGGTCCATGACATCCACACTCTACGTACACCGCCCCAACAACCCCTCACCCCACCCCGCCCTCTCCACACTAGTAATGCGGACGTTATGTTTTCTAAACACAATCCTGGGTATTAGTTTTTAACATGGTGTTTATCATTATCATCATATTCATCAGGTTTTGTTTACACAGACACACAAATAACTTATTTATCACACCAGCAGTAACGTTGGAGACGAGTCTAGTTTTGACGAACTCTGCTGGCCTGTCAGCTCGACAGTCCTGGATTCAAATCCCCAGCAGAATAGTTTTTTTTTTTTTTTAACTCAGAGCTACCATGTCGACTTAACCTAAATGGTACCAAGAAATGTCTCTGGGTGCAAAGTTGTCCACTAATTGTGACCACTTCACCCAGTGAGCGTCAGTGGGTCTGTACATATACTTAGTTGCGTATCCTTTACAGGACGTTGCAAAACGAACCCCAGCAATTTTTGGCTGTGGTTTCTCTTTTTTACGTATCCAGAAACCATGAGTTGTAAACCCTTTGGCTCGGTACTATGTATATCGCAACCCTTCGGCATTGATTCCATTATAGGTACCGTTAATCTGGGAGAAATGTGGCTTTTCTGCCTACCCCCGGGAGTGAACCCGGACCACAAGGAGTTCGTCACCCGGCAGTGTGGTTTCTCTAGGCAAATTTTACGTTCAGTAGTGTGCCACTGCATTGTAATCCAGTTTCGTCCTTTTTAGGAGGATATTTTTTGTTTGAAGCCCCACCCTGGCTTTTGCCAGGGGTCGCAATATAGGAAGGCCATAAATATGGCCTAATGTCTGAACGAGGTTTCTGGGACCTCTCCACGGCGATCCTCATCCACATGGTGGCACTTTGTGTCATCGGGTGTTTATAGCTTGTGTGATGTCCTGGTGGGGTAGAAAGTCAGTCAGTCAGTCAGCCACTGCATCTGATAGACAGACAGAACTAGCTCGGTCTCTTACGAGATACGCCAGGCCAAAATGGAAGGGAAATGGTACGGAAACACAGAAAAGAACACAATGGAAGACAACTGGAGGATAAGGACAAAATGAACATATGGGGACACAGACAGGACTGAGCGGTCTTCTTCTTCTCGTTCATCAGCTGTAAACTCCGGCGGAAAGTTCAGGTTGTTCGACCACTTCTGGACTGCAGTACTGTTCCAGAACCTGAGTGTTTCGTCTGCATCTGTTTGACAGATCTGTATGCAGACTGTTGGTTCCTTGCCTCTCAGGCAGATGCACTCCGACTTCGAAGGAAGCTCCCAATTAGTCGACTCTTACCACATGCTTTTAGGTAGGCAGGTCTATTTACTTGGTTAGGGACTCTAAAACCAGAGAGCTGGCGCACATACCCCTAACTTAGCTACACAAGTGGCGCAAATAAACCACACCAAAAAATATATAACTGGAGGCTGTTGGCAGCTTATCTGACAACAGAAGGTTCAACAACTTAAGAATAGATAGATAGATCCTGTAACATTATTTCTTTATCCGAATTATACCGTAATTACTGTATGCGCAAACAAACAAAATAATAATTACATGGACAGTAACGCTTTAAATGAATGATATTATATTTTGTAAAGGAAACAATAAGACATTCCCTGAAAATAAGCCTCGTGGCGTCTTTTGCTAAAAAAAAAATAATTAATATAAGACAGTCTTAATTTATGGAAACACGGTGCAACAACTAAGAATGAATCACACCTGCACTTAGAAACACACACTCACACATAAGAACTTGACATGCTGCGCATGAATTACAATGAAGGTCAACACCATCCACGCGTTCCGTACATAACGATATCGCTTACGTCACAAACAAAACACCGAAAGTTCCAGATACAGAGTGACAAGATAATATAAACGCCTGTGTGGACCCATCTTCTGTTACCACTGACTGACACCTGGCAGTCTCCGATCCCGCTAATATTCGTCTGTTTTCTGGCAATTGTAATAATAAATAACACTTTTATCTGACGTTTATGTCTCTGTTCTATTCGGTAAAACAATGCCATTCAAATGTCGATTCTCGTTGCAATAAAATGTGGTTATAAAGGGACAGGACAAGCGTGGATAGTTTTCTATAGCGGACATTCAGGGGAAGTAATCTGCTCTTAATGAATGTGTATGCTGCATTTGTTTGGTTATACAAAGGTTTATATTTTCCAGTCTATTTGGCATTTAGTAAGTAAATGATCCCTTTCTTGCATCTGACGCACTGGGCATATAATAGTTATCAACATAAATTTATACTTTTGGCGTTAAGCGCCGTAAAAGGGGGGGTGGGGGGGGGGGGTGTTTGTGAATCATTGTTTGATAAGCAGCAATGACTATTGTCATTCCGTGGTAATGGGTAATGTCCCATTTTCGGCTGATACTAATCCTTACCTCCGAAATGTTTTGTTATTTGAAGCCCCACCCTGGCTTTTGCCAGAGGCCGCAATATAGGCAGGCCATAGATATGGCCAATTGTCTGAACGCGGTTTCTGGGACCTCTCCACGGTGATCCTCATCCGCATGGTGACACGTTGTGTCATCGGGTCTTTATCGCTTGTGTGATGTCCTAGTGGGGTAGAAAGTCAGTCAGTCCCATATTGGACGCAATTTTTATTGTTATTTTGAAGCCCCGCCCTGGCTGCCCAATGGCCTTAAGATAAACTAACGGATGAACGGAGTTTCTGGGTCTTGTGCCTGGGGGATTCTCATCCGAATGGTGACACTTCGTGGGATTGGACGTCACTTACAGAAGTTTCATCTTCAGTTTCATATTATCCTAGGGCGACCTCTTGCTTTCACATTAGATCTTTAGGTTCAACTACCACATGTATAAAATAAAGATTGTACAGTCCAAACATTGTGCCTGTCGAACAGGACCACAAACACATGAGCACAATCTGCACAGAGGCAGCCGACCTGATGGTCTGATCTGGGCATACAAAACCGAACGCAAAAAATAAGAACATTAGCTCTTTTCATGTGTAGTGACAGTGTTGTTAGTTATTCTGGCTGTTTTCTAACGAGATAACCAACCTATGTAATCTTCTGTTTTTCTTAATTAATTTGGCACATGATGTTGCTCCCACTGTCTGTCTGATATTTTCATATCCAGCACGTGGCTCAACAGCACGTCAATTGCCTTTACTTCCCATGACTCGACCTCGTACCCATTTAAGGCCAGGTTGACCTGGGAGCCAAAGTCACTTTTGAAAAAAAAAAAGACGGGTTCTGTTAAGACCTGAACCCACGACCTTCGGATCCGCAGGCGAGAGACTCCAAACGCTATATCACGGCTGCTGCTAGCCCTTCGTGTAGCGGACTAGGGATTCTACTGACATGCACTACTTCACGTTTCGTCGTGTTTACTTTCGGGTTACATCATCTGCATGTTGCACTCAGTATGTTCACATGGCAGACGAGCCATAGACCATGCTGATATACCGAATGCTCAAAGAGAAGTAAGACATTGGCGAAAACCCAGTGATGACAGTGAATCTGCATCAATGACCCCACTGCAAGAACATCGGGTTATGAGGGATGTGGACAGACAGCAACACTATGCAGGAAGCCAAAGAAAAATAGGAAACTAACAAAGAACAGTCGTTTGCAGCTACACGCTGCGGGATTTATTGAGAAGGGGATCCGTGCAATGAGAATAATCTGTAGGCTAACTATCTAAGTAACGAACTGATCAAATGGTCTTAACGTTTACTCCGTTCATTCCAGAACAGGCACTAATCGCCTGCAAATAGTAGCTCGTTCATTGTGGAGCATATTGTGCCTGACCTATAATTGCAAAGACCAACTCACTTACATTCGATGGGCGTTGTCACCTCGGCTTCCCATGACATTACCTGGTACTCATTTTAGGCTGGGTCGACCTGGAAAACGAAGGCAATGGTGAAAATGGATGGCTGAGAGAGAAGCACAGCCCAACATGATGTAACTGTAACGGACTCACAGAGCATGCTTCGGAAAAATGAAACTGTATCACTTGATAAGACTCAGATCCGTAGCGTATCATGGATTTTCTGTCCATGACATCTGGTTGAGCGGGGTAATTAGCAGGCTGATAAACTGGCTACTGCTGCGCCTCTGGACGCTAAGCTACTTTAGGATCAAGCGGAAGTGGTGAAGGCACGTTGGGATCAAATGGACAGGGAGATAGGACAGAGAATTCATACACAGGAAAAAAAGGAGGGGGGGGGGTGTACTGAGTAGAGGTTCCCGAAGATATTCAACACCAAGAATGGAAAGCATAGGTGGACTTAATCAGGCTAAAGTTGGTACTAATAGCATGTCGACTCTTCGTTGGGTAATAAGGAAGGAGAGGAAGCACGTGTGGGAATGTCCCGCGTACACTTATGTCAATTTCTGAGTCATTAATTATTTCATTACCCATACTTTCCAACATAACGGATTCATGGAAACCGGCTATTGGAGGCGAAAACAGTTTCTGTTTTTGGTTTATCCCAACAGAATAACAATTTTATTAACTAACAAGTCTCTACCATGGCACAACATAAAATTGGCCACATCAGAGATTACAACAGGATTTAGTGTCAGGTACCACGGTTTTATTGATTTTGTTTCCGTTACTGGCGTAAAAAACACATAAAGACCTTCCATGAAACTTGTGTGGGAACACTAAAGATTACCAGTGCTTTAATGTGTATCATTTGACTTCCTTTTGTCTCAAACAGTTCTTCCCCCCACCCCCTTTTTTTTCCCTTTTTCTTCATTTTCTTATTAATTCTCCTTATTTTTTTTTCGCTTTCCCTGCTTCTTCGTCTTATTTTTCCTCTTTTGATACTTATTATTTTCTTCTTCTTTCTCCGCCACCACCGCTTTCTTATTCTTTCCATTTGCCTCTTCTTCCTTTTGTCTTCGTCTTCTTTTCTTCTTCTCCCTCTACCGCCATCACGTTCTTCTTCGTCTTTTTCTTCGTCTTCTCCTTCGTCTTCTTCTCCTTCTCCTTCTTCTTCTTCTAGTGTCTAGCCCTAGAGTCGAGAGCAAACACCAAACTCTCATATTTTCTGTCACATGATATTTTGATGAGTTGCTGTTGCTAAAACATGTCCTAATATTTGTCACACAGCTGTTTAAGCTTTCCAACACACACTCAGAATGGTCTGTCTTTCGAGATGGATGCACTCTCTCAGACTATTGTTCGTCCGTATCTTGATGTTATCCTCCCACTTGTATCACCGTCTGCCTTTTGCTGGCTTAGCTTCAACTTTTCCCTCTGATATGTTTTGCATCGAGTGCCTTCAACTATTCTCTCATTTATGCTTTTTTGTAAGAGAATTATGCCTTTTAATACGGTGGAATTATTTCACTTGTCTGTTATTCATTTCCTCCAGCGACTATTTTTTTTTTTAAATTCCTAGTCGCTGCAGAATCTCTGCATTTGACTGGCTTTTGTTTCCACGAAATGAGACCTATTGTTTTATTTCCACGAAATAGATTATAATGTTTTCTATCTATAAAATAGTCGGCGTCCGTGGCTTAGGCGTTGCGAACCAGCCTCGTAATGCCGGGGTGCCAGGTGCGAGCCTTTCGCATTGCGTTGGTTTTAACAGTGGTATCGAGAAGCCGACCGTCCAGAGGCAATGGCAAACTACTGGACGTAAACTAGCCAAGAAAAACCACAACAGCCACAAAATGCTGGCGTTGGTTCTGCAACATCCTATAGGGGATACGCAACTAACTAACTATATATGTATAAAATAAGAAACACTTTAATTTTTTCCACGAAATACGATAGACTGTTTTGTATCCACGAAATACGCCAAATTCGTATGAGTAGTCATTCACATCTTCAGATTCAATATAATGTTCTAATTTTCCTTTGTCCATTGGTCAGATTTCCATGTATGAGTTGGAGTACCGCATTTGGCGGGGGGGGGGGGGGGAGAGAGAAGGAGGAGGAGAGAAGAAGAAGAAGAGAACAAGGCATTCTAGTTTCTGCTGGTTTTTTTTTTTTTTTATGTGAAATGAATATTATGCCGTTTAACTTCTTGCACGGGCAAATTGTTGTTGTGACTGTATATTAATGTTTCAGTGGTTTGGTGATATATTGCTACATGACACTTGCTTTCTTTCTACATAATTAAAAACCGAAAGGTGAACAATCATTCCGGCAGACGATATATATCCATGACAGCTAGAACGCTGTGAGACTGTCTCGCTGTCAATCATGCGTGTCCTCTTTCGGTAACATACGGCAAACAATCTTGTCTAGAAAATCCCTAGCTAGCCCATGTTTCCCATTAAGGACCCTTATAATGAAATATGTCAATCCTGGCAACCGATGCCTTAACAAGGAAACAGTGAACGCAAGACTTATCCCCCTTTAACTCCTTGAGTCCCAAACAATTTAGCAATCGGACATTCACGATTCGAGACGTAGCAGAGACATTAACCTTATCTGTGAAAATACTTTTAACCCTGTATTTATGAGTTAATAATTTACTCACTTCTGTCGCACTGAGTCTACATTGAACTTGCCATCAATAAAAGACCCCGTTCCAAATCTTCAGTCCTACTGTACATAAGGCTGGAAATAAATTGTATAGACCAATCGGCACTCGTTGGGTGACGTGGTCAACGTCACGCCGATCACACTCTATTTCCCGGGACTTCACCTGGTACCCATTTAAGGTCGGGTCGACGTCAGTATTTCAGACTTCAGTATTTATTGCTGGTAAACCCAACTCCCTGAGATATAAATAAACAGAATACACAAATCGAAAGCTGTAGTTACCGCGCCAGGAATCAGATAATATATTTAAAAAGTAACAGAAAATGTATTGATCGGCACCCATAGAAAGAAGTAGAAAAATGAAAGACACACTTTCCCGGCACGGTAACAATAGCTTTTGATTTTTAAGTTGCCTATTGTGTCCTTCTATCTTTCTGCTTCTTTATACGACAGCCGTTCAATACGTTATCTGGTTCTTTTTTTTTTTTTTTTTAATTATATATATAATATTCCTCGGGATATGGCGAGTGTTTTAGGTAACAAGTTCTTGGTACCGAAAGGGTTAAGCTCTACCGGATAAATGTAAACATAAAAATATCAGATGCTTTCCGCGCTAGTGTCGCTTCCGGTATATGTAGCTGTGATGTTAGGGTGATGAGGTTAAAATCACAACGGTCCTGTCTATTTCCTAGGATTCCAATTAGGATTCGAACATGACGGGCCCTCATGCAAGCCGACGCCCTGTAGCACTTCGAATATAAGGTGTAGGCCAGGGCTATTCAAGTGGCCCGCGGAGGCCAAGCAAGCGGCGCGCGGATCATTGCCTATTATATTGTACTAATAATCTTTCTACGCTGGGGCTTGAGCCCATGACAATCCCCATTTTAAAAATGGTGACCCCCGTGTAAACTAAGTTTAATGACCCTTGTGTACACCAAGGCCGTCTTCAAAATGAGAATGTGAAAGTAAAAACTAAACGTGTGGATTACTAGTAACGAACTCGGGCCAATATAACCACTAGCTAATATTTAATTCATGCTCGATGCATCAATGACTGCTTGTTGAACCATTGATCAAACCAATCCCTAATGCTGGTCAACGTTGCTCAAGATTAGAGGGGTGTCCGGTGTATTGATGTATCAACAAAGCTTTGTGCGTTGCGTGTTTATCGTTCTTCTGCGAGTAGTGCCGCCCACATTGCGTTCTCACTCGTAAGCAGAATTAATGTTTGCTGGGATTTTCAGTAGGGAATTAGTTAATTTCAGCTGTCAGCGTTTGCGGGCGACGACGAGGGTACAGTACAGAGTGTTTGCAGCATCACAGCGTTTTAGGGAAATCGCAAAATGTTAAGAAGTCTGAAACCACGGGACGTAGTATGCACTTTCTCGCTGGACCTAGGTTCAGTGTGTGGGGTAGGAGGTGAAGTTAGGGCCAGTTTTACATGTTATGGGGTCGTTATAAGCGATCACCTGTAATGTAGAGCTTGCGTGGTCGCCGGTAAGACCGTCGACAGAATACAACCTGGCGCACCAAGCTGACACCTCTGCCACCTAAAATAGAGCGTCTCAAATGTTAAGACGCATGCATTAACGTCCAGTCACAGTGTCCCGGTCCGACTTCGTCACTCATAAGTGTGTAGCTTGGCCCGAGTTCCTCACATGCTCCACGTGTGGTCACCCTATTTCTAAGTCACCGAGTGCCTTACTGGAAGTTGTTTATGTTCGTTTCCTTTGCCCGGGTTGGTGGCGTCACGTCAAGTTGACTTCATCCGCCCCAAGGACCATATCGAAGACGGCCATGTGTAAAGCACTCAGTATTCACCAGAGCCGGAACCACGTTTCCGGTTCAGTGACCAAGTCCTGTTCGTTTCAAGAACGACGTCTACGAGGCGGACTGTACCCATAGGGAAACAGGAAGTCGTCACTCAGAGCCACTACCGGCAAGTGTTACGGATGGGACAAGAGGCGCTGCCAAAAATATATCTATAGGAGAAGAGGGGTGAGGGACGGGAGAGGAGAAGGATCTTTACCGTCCTTTTTTTTTCTAGGAGTAGGGTTTAACAGGTGTAAGCCTTCTTTGAATGTATAATAATAATATGCCCCGATTAGGACGTACGAATATATATATATATATATATATAGATTATATATATATATAGATTATTATATATACAGCGCTTATGAGAGTGTCTCTAGTGCTGTGATATCGATTCTTAGTTCAATCTTCAACATAGCTAATAGGAAATATTTAAACAAATACTTAACAAGAGAACATCCGCGCATGGTTTACGGGAACATGTTAAAATAAAAAAAGTCATACTCACTCACTGTCCATGTCTGGTCCTATAAATGAACAAGAAAGAGCAATGATGTGTTTAAGGATTCTGTAAACAGCTGCAAATGTAGCAATCGCTAATCAGTGTACTAGACAGACGTTTGATTCAAACAGCACTGCCGAACTTCTAGCATTGAGACGCCCCAAAACAATGCCTTACATTCTTATACAGCTGAGGGTGTCCCTGTCAAAACGAACTGCCAAGTCGTAATGACGTAATGGAGGACCCCAAATATTATTGCTGTACGTATTGTTACAGTGCGGAGAAAGTGTTTTGATAGTTATGTCAGAAAGTCCTGTTGAACAAGTGTCTGGTCCAGAGAGGGTTGACAGGTACTCCGGTAATGAGAGATTTAGACATAAAAATTGGGTGATTTGTAAATGGATGTGTGCAAAGTTGAAAGAGTTTGCAAATGAAGTGGTGTGTGCAATGTTGAAAGAGTTTGCAAATGAAGTGTGTGCAATGTTAAAAGAGTTTGCAAATGAAGTGTGTGCAATGTTGAAAGAGTTTGCAATTGGAGTGTGCGCAATGTTGAAAGAGTTTGCAAATGGAATGTGTGCAATGTTGAAAGAGTTTGCAACCGAAGTGTGTGCATTGTTGAAAGAGTTTGTAAATGGAGTGTGTGCAATGTTGAAACAGTTTGCAAATGGAGTGTGTGCAATGTTGAAAGAGTTTGCAACCGAAGTGTGTGAAATGTTGAAAGTGTTTGCAAATGGAGCGTGTACAATGTTGAAAGAGTTTGCAACCGAAGTGTGTGCAATGTTGAAAAAGTTTGCAACTGAAGTGTGTGCAATGTTGAAAGAGTTTGCAAATGGAGCGTGTACAATATTGAAAGAGTTCTTTTTCACGGGCACCGGCAGTTTACTGCAGCGAAAATTTCTAGACCTTAGTCTTACTCCAGATCCTGAGTGCTGCGTGCTCATCCGTTTAACAGATATAGCTTATTTGTATGCAGACTGCTGGTTCATTGCCTCTCAGGTAGATGCACTACGACTTCGATAAAAGCCCCAATTAGTCGACTGAGACAAATTTATTTTGGGGAGGTAGCAGGTCTATTCTTGCATCCCCCCTCCCCTTTCCTTTCCCAGTGGGACTTTGGGGCCCACACGCAGACTTCACAGGCTGTAAACTTCGACGGAAAGTTCATGTTGTTCGTCCGTTTCTGGACTTTGATTCTGTTCAGAAACTGAGTCTTGTGTGCGTATTTGTACGCAGACTGGTCGTTCCTCGGCTCTCAGGTAGATGCACTCCTACTTGGAAGGGGAAGGGTTAACATAAATATTTAACGGCGTTGTACTGGGTAGGATCCTATACGGCTCGGTCCCCTCACTGTCGACTTGTCTGCTCGCCTGCTGACAAGTCGACAAAGCCCTATACCCGGTTGCATCAGTGATAATTCCCCCACCCCTCTCAAACCCCCTGGTATCTTTAAAACACCTCCTCACAAGAACAAAACAATATCACAAACTCAGACAAATATATATAAATATATAATACACAGACAAGCAATGTATTGATCAGCACTTACAAAAAGAAGCAGAAAGATAGAAGGACACACCAGACAACATAACAATCAAAAACTATAGTTTGTTATTCGACCTATGCTAGGTTAATATAAATTTATGTAACCCGTAGTGCCACTTCAATGGTTTGAGATGAATTATGTCCGTATTCCATGGTTGTGGATTTCAAGCTGTACGATAAACATTGCCAATAAAGACACCTTTATTGGGGTGCCTAGCTGGTCACGTTCTTAGTACACTTGTTCCCACAGCGAGGCGCACACGACATTTGGAGGTGACAGGTTCAATTCCCCGCACGGTAACTGTAGCTTTAGATTTGTAGCCTAGTATGTCCCTCTATCTTTCTACTTCTTTCTTTGAGTGCCGATCAATACATTGTATGTTTGTTTATTATATGCATATCTGTATATATATATCCGGCCTCAAGGGTCTCTCCCACTCTCTTGTTTATGTATGTGAAAAACGAAACAACCAGGTTCAGACATTGACTTTCAGAACGAGAAGTCATCGGCTTCACAAGGTCACCAAAGCTCATCACAAAGATATACAACTCGCGATAAACATTACACGACTCCTTTTTGCCTGCTTTCCGTCAGACCAATCAGCACTTATGGTCAACATCACGCTAGCCACCTTTACTTTCCATGACTTTACCTGGCACCCGTTTAAGGCTGGGTCGACCCGAAAGCCTAGGCCACTTTTGAAAACTAGATTCATCGAGAAACAGCAGGTCAAGTGGTGTTGGCCTTCTAGTTAGAATGCAGCAAGATCAAATACCATTACAGGCACTAAATCTCAGAAGATCAGCTATGAGAGAAAGAGGACGGACGCGGAAAACCATGGACCGACAACATTAAAGACACTCTACGCATTTACGGCATGACAAAAGCCAGTGACAGGTAGCGTGCACTGGATCGTAAATTATTCCTCCCCACGTCGCTTAACGACAGCAGTGGTTTATGATGATAATGATGATGAGGTGACCTTTTTGCACCTGTTGGTTAAGACCTGAACCCACAACCTCTGGATACGCAGCTACACCACAGCGGCTGCCTCTAGAGACAGGAGGAAACCTACAAAATGGGGAGTGAGAGGGTCACTGACATCCTAAAACTTCACAAAACACAGCATATCAGACGCGCCCTATCTCAACTACATGTCATCAGTTAAACTGCGACATTGTGCAGCATAAAGAAAGTGAGGACGAAAGATGAAAGAAGCTATTAAAAGCACTAAACATCGCTTACTGAAATCTGCTCAGTCCTGCTTGTTAACTTGTTACTTCAAATTTAAAGTTTTTCTCGGGACTAAATGAACTGAAATAACAGATATTCTTACACCAACAAGAATTATCCATCCACGCAGACGGCAATTGAAAATACTTGGTATAATCCATGTTAGCAAGTAAACTGACTTCAACAGGGAATATACGATTGTACTGACAACACACACCGTCAGCCTGACCTCCTACAGATGTATTCTGCAGGAACAAAACAAGTACACAGGTCACGGGCGGTTTTTGACAGACTACAAAGAAAAACATTCCCACGCATTAGGGCTTGGAACAATGATGTGTGTATTATTAACGGAGACGTTTGCCAGCCAGAAAGCTTTAGAAGGACAGGAAATGAAGACGGAGACGAGAGAGGTGGAGAGACAGAAAACACGAAAGAACGAACAAACTATTTATTACACACACACACAAACAGAGGAGGACGTGGGGGGGGGGCGGGGGTATAGAGAGAAAGAAAGAACGAACAATCTGTACTTTACACACTCACAGAAAGAGAGAGAAGGATAGAGAGATTAAGATAGAAAGATATTAAGACATAGAGAGAGCCAGAGATTAGGAAAGAGAGGGACTGAGAAATAGAGCGACGGAAAGAGAGATAGCCCGGCAATGAAGCAGACAGACAGACAGACAGACAGACAGGCGGACGGACGGACGGACGGACGGACCGACGGACCGACCGACCGACCGACCGACCGACCGACAGACAGACAGACAGACAGACAGACAGACAGACAGACAGACAGACAGACAGACAGACAGACAGACAGACAGACAGACAGATAGAAAAATCAAACTTGATTTTTAAAGGGTTACAAGTGGGACACGCAGGTCCGTCTTACATTCCGCCCTTTAATTGACTTAGACAGACAAACAGACAGATAGATAGAAAGATAGATAGATATATAAAGACAGACATAGATGGGGAGAGGGGGAATGGGGTTAAAACAATGGCCCTGGTTTAAGCAAAACAAAAACCCCCAAAAAATAAATCAAGAAAACGAAACCAGATAAGTATTAAACAGGGTAAATCGGCGGCAGTCACTGGTTAATAATTGAGAATAATGGCTAGACACAAGGACAAACAGAAAACCATAAGACACACACACAAACACACACACACACACACACACAGAAACCCACCCACACACACATACACATTTATATACATACATACACACAGGCACACACACATACACATCATTCAGGTCACTGGCACGTAAACAAAAAAGAATGCAGTTTGTGTACTGTCATTATTCACAGAGTAACGACGCATTAAGAAGGCACACCAGCCTACTTTAACAGGAGCAAGAAGCCCTTTTACTGGAGGGGTGGGGGGGAGGCCGCCAGGTGACATGAATTTTAAATAAATGTATCAGACTTAAGATGAATTAAGTTCACATTCACTTGTCTGTGCTTCCTGTGTGGATTTCGCGGCTATATTTTGGAAAACAAATAGAACTGCCCCATTTTGGAAAGTAAATAGAACGGTCCTATTTTGGAAAACAATTAGAACTGCCCCATTTTGGAAAGTAAATAGAACGGTCCCATTTTTAAAAACAAATAGAACTGCCCCATTTTGGAAAGTAAATAGAGCGGTCCCATTTTGGAAAACAATTAGAACTGCCCCATTTTGGAAAGTAAATAAAACGGTCCCATTTTGGAAAACAAATAGAACTGCCCCATTTTGGACAGTAAGTAGAACGGTCCCATTTTGGAAAACAAATAGAACTGCCCCATTTTTTAAAGTAAATAGATCGGCCCCCTTTCGGAAAACAATTAGACCGGCTCTATTTTGGAAAAGAAATAGAACGGCCCTATTTTGGAAAAGAAATAGAACGATCCCATTTTGGAAAACAAATGGAACGGTCCCATTTCGGAAAACAAATAGAATGGTCCCATTTAGGAAAACAAAAAGAATGGCCCTATTTTGGAAAACAAATAGAAGCACCCATTTTGGAAAACAAATAGAATGGCCCTATTTTGGAAAACAAATAGAACGCTCCCATTTTGGAAAATAAATAGAACGGCCCCATTTTGGAAAAGACATAGAATGGCCCCATTTTAGAAAAACAAACAGAACCGACCCACTGCCCCTGAAAGCATGTCGTAAACGGCGACTAATTAGGAGTGCTTCCTTCAAAGTCGGAGTGCATCTATCTGAGAGGTAATGAACCAACAGTCTGCATATTAATAAACCAGATCTGTAAAACACGTGTGCATGAAAACTTTCAGTCTTGTTCTAGAACTTGAGTTTTCATAAAGGTTAGGCTTGACTACTTGGTATCCTGCCTTGATCACGTTCACCGGCTATAAACTCTGGTGGAAAGTTTTGGTTGTTTGTCCACTTCTGGGCTCTAGCCCTGTTTCAGAAACTGGGTGTTTGATGCACATCCGTTTCACAGGTCTGATTTTTTTTGCATGCAGACTGTTGGCTTTTTGCCTCTCAGGCAGATGTACTCCGACTTCGAAGGAAACTCCCAATTAGTCTACTCTTACGACATGCTTTTGGGCAGGCAGTGGGTCTATTCTGTTTCCCCCACCATGGGGCCCTGGAACCCACAGAGGGATTTTTTATTCAAGTTCTGAAACACGACTTAGAAGCCCAGTAGTGGATAAACAACTATAGTATTACTGAATTCGTTAGCAGTACAGTCGTAGTCTTTGTTTCATTCATACGTCGCTCACTTTACAAGTGCACTTTTTGCGATCGCATGAAATCGTCACTGGAACTACGGAGTTAATTCTTTATGCAACGCTTTGGGCAGGCGTGAGAGAATCCATTCTAAACATAACACATAGATTTTCTCCTAATACGATGTTTTTTGTGCAACAATCTAAAATTGTAATTTATCGTTACGACTCTGACCAAACACACTCACTCACTGAAGCGCTTCTATGTATACCTTAATGCGGCTTTTCAAGCCGGTTATTCGTTCTATTATTTTGTGAGCTCAGGGGCCAGATTATATAGTAATTTTACACCAGCCTCGTGGGCCAAAAAAAGCTGCTCGGTGGACCAGTTTAGCACTGCGGGCCATAGTTCTCCCATCCTTGATCTATATCCTACTCATGTCGCTGACGATATTTAAGGCAATCACAAGTGATCTCCACTGCTGCCCGTCTACTGCTTTTCCTGCGGTGGTATCCCACGTCGTTTCGCATTCCTTCGTGCCATCAGCGACCGGGTCATCCCCTGGCTCTCCGGTGGACGGTCAGGAAAGTATTTGGGTCTGTCTCCTTTGATCGCATCAACACTGCAGGAGTACTTTTTAGAGCTCTTTGTGGCCTGCAATGCTAGGCTATTTTATATGTAGCACATAACCTAGTCACAGTTATAACCTAAACCTGCCCCTTCGGTAATACTTGTTAATCGTTAAGATTTTTGATTCTTTAGCAAAGCACCTCCCCCAATCTCTTTTCCCTCCTTTGAGTATATGGCAAGACCCTACATTCCTTCAGTATATGGCAAGACCCCATGCATCCCTTGAGTAAATGGCAAGACCCCACACAACCCTTGAGTATTTGGCAAGCCCACCCCAAAACATCACTTCAGCATATGGCAAGCCCCCCCCCCCCTTTCCGCATCCCTTGGGTATATGGCAAGCCCCACACATCCCTTCAGTATATGGCAAGACCCCCTGCATCCATTAGAGTATATGGAAAGCCCACCCCCACACATCCCTTCAGTATATGGCAAGACCCCCTGACATCCCTTGAGTATATGGAAAGCCCACCCCCACACATCCCTTCAGTATATGGCAAGACCCCCTGACATCCCTTGAGTAGATGGAAAGCCCACCCCCACACATCCCTTCAGTATATGGCAAGACCCCCTGACATCCCTTGAGTATATGGAAAGCCCACCCCCACACATCCCTACAGTATATGGCAAGACCCCCTGACATCCCTTGAGTGTATGGAAAGCCCACCCCCACACATCCCTTCAGTATATGACAAGACCCCCTGCATCCCTTGAGTATAAGGAAAGCCCACCCCCACACATCCCTTCAGTATATGGCAAGACCCCCTGACATCCCTTGAGTAGATGGAAAGCCCACCCCCACACATCCCTTCAGTATATGGCAAGACCCCCTGACATCCCTTGAGTATATGGAAAGCCCACCCCCACACATCCCTTCAGTATATGGCAAGACCCCCTGACATCCCTAGAGTGTATGGAAAGCCCACCCCCACACATCCCTTCAGTATATGGCAAGACCCCCTGACATCCCTTGAGTATATGGTAAAACACCCTAGCATCCCTTGAGTATGTGGCAAGACTCCCTTGCATCCACTGAGTATATGGCAAGCCCACATTCACACCTCCCTTGAGTATATGGCAAGCCCACATTCACACCTCCCTTGAGTATATGGAAAGCTCACATTCACACCTCCCTTGAGTATATGGCAAGGACCACCACCCCCTCCCCCAACACACACACACACACACACACACACATACACACACATTCCAGATTCTGCCAAAAAGAGAAACAGAAAGTATGGTGATATATTTTGATCAAAATGTGTGCTCCCACCCACCCACCCACACCCGAGGTTGGACACAACTGGACCAGATTGAAGGGATTGTACTTAATTAGTAATCTACACTAGAAACCACAACTACAGTAAAACCTCATTAACGTGAACTTAAGAGGAAAACTCAGTTAATATGAAAATAAATGTGGTCCCAGCAGAGATGTACATGCACTATTACTGCCCGGTCAAGCACAGACATTTTAACACAAAATTTCAATTTTTCCATCCCTTCGAATTTGTGTTTATGTGATAATGTTGTAGAAACAACAATAGTCACTCCTCACAGATACAAGTAATTACAGGTTGGCAGGGGTCTCTATTGTCTACAACTGGTGTATAGCAAGTATTTGTAAGCAAGCTAGAGTTTTATTACCAAACTAAGATATGCTGATCGATTGGTATATATAAATATAGGTCTAGCCCTATATGCCCAATACAGCTGAAGGTATGGAAAAGGATCCTCCTATAGTTTTACCAAATACGCTGATGACACACTGCTTCTAGCAGAAAGTGAGCAGGAGCTACAAGGGCTAGTAGAGTTCAGTACAGAATGTGGATTTGTATGATAATATAAAAATTAAACCTATGATAATTAGGAACAGAAAGAGGAAAACAACAATGACAATCACAGTAACTGGAGAGATATTAGGATTAGTAATGAGCTTCTCAGTTCTTGAAAATTAAATAAACGATGATGGCAGATGGGAAAGAGAACTCAAAACAAGAAATCAATAGCCAATAATATTTTCACCAAAATGCAAAAATAATATTTACAAAACTAGCTTTTACCAGCCTGTTTAAATAAGAATTGTCAAATGTCATGATGCCCAATCATACGACAGGAAAACCTCATTAACATGAACTCGCTTAAGATTAACAAACGGGTAATGAGAACCAAATTTTAATCCCAGCAGGAATGTATTAACTATAATCATCTGTTAGTCCTCGATTAGCACAAATTTTGTTCAACATGAACTCTTAATATTTCAGTCACCTGGAATTCAAATAAACGAGGTATTACTGTATATCATACAGAAAGTGGTCAATGAACATAAAACTATAGGGTTGACTGAGGCCCTGGAGAGAAAGATATACAGAAAAATATCTCATAGTTCATATAAACGTCTTCTTTTTTCACGTTCATCAGCTGTAAACTCTGGCGGCAACTTCTGGTTGTTCATTCACTTCTGGTCTTTGGTCTTGTTCCAGAAACTGAGTTTTGCATGCACATCCGTTTTGCGGATCTGGCTTATTTGTATGCAGACTGATGGTTGCTTGCCCCTCAGAAGAATCCACTCCAACACTAAAGGAAACACCCCAAATTAGTTGATTTTTTATGGCATGCTTTTTAAGGGGGCAGTGGATCTGGATTTTTTCCCCACAAAACAGGGTCCAGGAACCCACACGGGGAGTTCATCAAAATAAAACAAACACAATCAAAGAAGTGCTGAAGAGACTATAAGAAAAAAAAAAGAGGATAATTAACAGAATTTTTTTTTCTTTAAATAGGTTAAATATTTCTGCCAAATTGCCACCTGAGCAATGCAATACTTTTGCAATACTTGTAAAACCATAATGGAATAAACATTAAAGGCAGATGAGCAAAAGCTAAATGATGATACAAATGGGAAGAAAAAAAGCAAGTTTACCAAAACTGTTTTAAAAAGTGAATAGCCAGGGCAAGAGACAGAGACCCATTGCAACAAACCTCCACTGTGAAAATACTGCTAACTGATTGATGAAAGTAAACTGACAGGGTAAGGATTAACTAATGTCTCCATTGTGGGGTTAAAATTCTAAATCAATAATACTCAAATTTCCAGATAATTGGTTAAATGGGAATTTAGCTACTTAAAAAAATGAAATCTATATTTTTTTTTTAACTTTCTGCGCATAACTCTGTTTTGTTAAACAACATATTTAGTCCAGGGTTTTGAAATCTAATGCAAACATCTTACCATCCCAAAAAAATATAAAGTAATAAAAGCTTATAAAAAGGAACTGATTCATCTCATTAGTTCAAAAATGACTTTGGCTCCCAGGTCGACCCAGCATTGAGTGGGTACCCGGTGCAATCTTAGGAAGTAAAGGTGGCCGGCATGATGCTGACCACATCACCCATCTTGTGCCGATTGGTGTATAAAATATACGTCTAGCCCTATATGCCCTATACGCCTAAAGGTGTGGAAAAGGGTCCTTTACTTACTTATTCTCACTAGGCAATTGTACTTCTAGACTGAGGTGAAATAGTCAAGTTGTATGTGCCCTAAGAGTTGTAGGTTCGATTTCAGACTGTATCCTTCGGTTCGCCAGTGCAGGTGTTTTAGAGATCCCTGTGGTTTTCAAATGAGTTGTGGATTTCCTGCTTACCTGTTTCAATCCTAAACAGCTTTTACTTTCACCCCTTCTAGTCCAAGGAGTTGGTCTTGAAAACAATAAATGCTGAATAAAATCAACAGAACTACTAAAGGACTAAAGTTGTCAAACTAATAACTTAGATTTTAAAAAAGTGTTAATGTAACAGCTGTATCTGATAGAAGACAACAGGTACGTTATGTTATCGTAGGAGTGTCCAAGAAACTCACAATTAATTCTTTAGTACCGAAAGAGTTAATGTTTTTTTCTCGAGAGGGACTAACCACTTTACTGGGATAAAACCTTGCACAATGAAGTCAGTTTCTCGCATTTAGACATAATGTATGTATGTTTGTATGTTGTACCCCACCAGGACATCACATAAGCGATTAACGCCCGGTGACACAAAATGCCACCATGCGGATGAGGATCACCCGTGGAGAGGTCCGAGAAACCACGTTCAGCGTTTGGCCATATTTATGGCCCGGTTATATGTAGGGCCCCAGCAAAAGCCGGAGTGGGGCTTCAAAAAAAAAAAAACTGCATCCCGCATGGGGACAGCTTGATATAGACATAATTTGAACTACTTGATTTATTATTTACTGGGTATAATGTCAAAGTTGTTGCATCAATATACAACACCCATTAATTAATTGAATTCATGGCCAAACGATTTTATGGCGACAAACTGTCCCAATTCGCGACCAGTTGGGTTAGATAACCCAAATTTTTAAAAAATTATAATAAGTAAATAATTACGTTACCAGATCTAAACTGGCGATCACAAGTCGTCACAGCAGGCTAACCGCGTTACTTCCCATCGCCAAACAACAAAGATCAAATCACAATCTAATCACAACGTATCAGCAGCGTCCATTACTCGGCGTCGCGGTGCTCTGGATTTTTGTAACTAAAATGTTTATAAACAGAGAGGCCGTTAGCAGATGAAATTTTGTATGCAATTAGGAAACACTACACTATGATATCACAGTTTCACACTTCAAACCTGGGATCAGTATGGCCGGATAAATTCGCTGATAAATGACCGAGATAAGAGCTGACTTTCACGGAAACATTTACACCGTCTGCTGGGAAACTGTTCACATTTGCCGCTGACCGGCATTTCCTATTTGACAGTGATCTCCCTTGCCTGTGCTGCGGCAGTTGTAAACAATTTTTGGTTTTTATTTTGCTGTTTTTGTGTGTGTTGTCCATCAAGATGATGATGATGACCACTCTTTTTCATCAAGTATGAGTACGAAGATGACTGATAGGGTCCCGATGCGAGCCCAAAAAGTTCTTGGACAATGAGGACACGGAAGCTGTTTTTAAAATTAATATGTTACATACTTTTTTTTTAAGAAGTCAAACAATTTCAGAGGCCATAGAAGTGAGATATTTACAGAACAATGATTAAAATTCCTGCACCATTATCATCTGAAAGTTTTTTTTTTTTTTTTTGGTTCCTAAAATGTAAAGTAAAGGTAGAGTCGGGAGATGTGAACCAGCGTCGTTGCACAGTTATAAACCACAAGTGCTCTGCCACCAGTTAGTTGCGTATCCTTTACAGGACGTTGCAGAACCAGCCCCAGCATATTTTTTATTTGGCTGTTGTGGCTTTGCTAGGCAAGTTTGCGTCCAGTAGTTTGCCATCGCTTTCTGCACGGGCGGCTTCTCGATATCACAGTCGAAACCAACGCAAGGCGCAAAGCCTGCAGCTGGGATCGAACCCATCACCCCGGCATTACAAAGCGCGTTCGTAACGCCTAAGCCACAGACGCCTACCTGCCACCAGTACAGACAGGTATAACCAATGTCGTCCTCGTGCGGGACGCATTTTTTCGTTATTTTGAAGCCTCACTCTGGCCTTTGCTAGTGGCGATAATATAACTTAACGGTTGAACACGGTTTCTGGGACCTCTCCACGGGTGTTCCTCATCCGCATGTTGGCACTTTGTGTCACCGGGTGTTTATCGCTCTGTGGGATGTCCTGGCGGGGTACAATTTACTACTATCACTACTAGTGCGGACAGGTGCCAGTACTCACCACATCAGGTTTATTCATAACCATCCTCAATATCTAGGTCAGCTCTGCGGCTAAGTCGTTGCGAACGTTTCGTAACGCCGGGTTCAATCCCAGCTGCGGGCCATGCACCTTGCGTTGGTTTCGACAGTGGTATCAGGAAAGCCGACCGTCCAGTTTGCAATGGCAAACTACTGGACGTAAATGTGTCTAGAAAAATCACACAACAACCAGGGGCTGTTGGGGTTGGTTCTGCAACGTCCTGTAAAGGATACGTAACTAGCCCTCAATATCTAATGGAGGTTAGGGTCTATGACAGCGGCGCTAAAAGAATTACGCCTTTGCCTTTTTTTAAAACGTGCTAATACTGCCAACCGCCATGGGAAAAACATGAAAAACAGCGTGGGGAGGAGCTGTTCGCGATCCATTGCTTGATGGGTAGCACTTGCTGTCATACCATGTCGTTGATTAATGGTTTTAATATCAAATTTCTTCTCTTGGGCACCAACAATGAGTAACTCTGCAGTTTTTAAAGAGTTATTGGCCCGAAAACGCATCACAAAATTCGCAAAGAGCCGGTTATCCCTGTTTGGCCACATTATGAGCAACACACAAGACACAACATGTCTCACGAACGCTTATATTTAAACCAGTTAAAGAACGGAAGAAAGGCTATCAAATGACTTTAATACAACCTGGGATACACAAAATGGGACTGTGCGAGGGTGACGAAATAAAGGACATGATTTGACCGAATCTGGTGAAATAAGACCGGACAGGACTAGGGAAGACATGAGAAAATGAAGTTGAACAGAACAGGAATTTATGGATAGGATGCGACCAGACAGCATAGGACCGGACTAGACAAGCGAGACAAGACTATACGAAACCGAACGGGACAGCACATAACTATATAACATAGGTCAGAACAGAACTATAAAACAGGACTGAGCATAACAATTAGTATTGAATGTAGGACCGGACTAGACAAGGCAGAATAGGTCTAGATAAAACAGCGCCGAACAAGATGGGAACAAGTCCAGATGAGAAAGGACAAAACTAATGCAAAACACGATAGAATCTGGGTAAATTAGTGAGTCCAGGATAAAACAAAACAAAACATCACTAACCTTTCTTCTGCGTATGTTGTTTGTGAAGCAGCTTTGAAAAGATCTCTTTCTTCAGCAGAAAACTCGTATCTGAAGAAAAAAAATGTATTTTTAAAAAAGTGATGCTACCAAAAAAAAAAAAAAAAAGAAGAGATTTATGACTAATGCTTTAGATAATTCATAAAATACTTGGTCTCCGGCCTTTTATCTCACAATGGCTCCAGTTGATGCTGGTATGCTTGGAAATGTGCAGGCAGATAGACTGGCCGGTTGTGCACCACTTGGTGGTGAACTGATGTATAACAACTTGGATGTTGTGAGGGCCCTTTGGGAGCGAGTGAACAATGCCGAGGAACAAATAAATAATTATGGTGTGAGGAGAATGGCAGTGCGAGGAGTTACAAGGGGATTTGGCCGACGCTCGACACTCAGGGGAAAGGCAAGACTGATATACAACCATACAGTTATTAGTACCATCGGAATTTTACCTCTTTGCTTGCTGCTGAAGATGGGGAGGGAGCGCTTGTGGTGGTGTGCCGAGTGCTGTGATGTCGATTCTGATTTTAACTTTCAACATTATATCTCACAATGGAGGATAGGCTCCCAACGAACTCCTAACATTGTCCTATCCTTTGCTTTTGCATATAGCTCATCGGATGTCTTCGCCATCTTTCTAAGAAAAGTAGTAAACCAACGAAGAACTGGTGGCATCACTCGGAAAAATGTATAGGAGAATATGGAGTGGGGGAGGGGGGGGGGGTGCGATCAGTCCTTTAAGAAATTTTGAGCGAGCGGGTCTGAAATGGCTTAAACCTCGTTAAACTTAGTAATAATCATTAGTACAATTAAAAGGACTTTTCCCTCACCCTCAGTCGCACTGGGACAATTCTGTTAGAAGTATATTTTATAGACCAAGTGGTGGTCAACTTTTCGTAGGCACGATTAAAATAATATTTAAAAAAAAAATAATAATATTAAAAATAATAATATAAATTTGCTGAATGACAAATACACATACAAAAATATAGTTGAAATATTAAGATATATTTAAACAAAGACTTATAAATATATATTCTATATATGTTTGTGCGTTTTTTAATGTCAAGTGCCTAGATGAGATAAGGGGAAAAAATGGGAGGCGGGGGGAATGCCCGACCCACAACCATAAAAAAAATTTTCATTGCTACTGCATAACTTCGATCAATACATATTTGTTTTCCGATGTGGGGGGGGGGGGGGGGGGGGGGTGTAACAATATTTACTTTATCATTATGATCATCTTCTTTTTCTTCTTCTCTGCTTCCACCGGCTGTAAGCTCCAGGGAAAAGAGAGATTGTCTGGTTTTCATTAACTTCTATACTTGGAACTTTATCTAGGATATGAGTATTGCGTTTACGCACGTATTTTACAGATCTGACTTATTTGAAAAAAAAAGACTGCTTCCACATCTCTCAGACAGTTGCACTCCACCTTTGAACAGAACAAACTTATTTTGTCGTCCTATACGACATGCTTGTCATGAGACAGTAGCTCTCCTCCTCCCCCCTCACCCACTTTCCAATGCCTCACAAATTGTCTTAGAACATTAACTTTTTTAGAGTAATACAAGGTAGATAATACCAAATAAAAATACTAATTTTCTGCTCCCTGTGAGAGTTGTGATTATTTCCCCTGTTTCAGTCAAATTTGGGTTACTACTCACAAAACCGTCGGCTCTGTGGCTATGTCGATGCGAACGCTTCGTAATGCCAGGGTGCCGGGTTCAATCCTAGCTGCGGGCCATGCACCTTGCGTTGGTTTCAACAGTGGTATTAAGAAAGCTGACCGTCCAGAAGCAGTGGCAAACTACTGAACGTAAACTTGCCATGAGAAACCACACAACAGCCAGGGTTGGCTCTGCAACTTCCTGTAAGGGATGCGCAACTCTCACATTACCACAAGCAGCCGAGGTGCTATACGGATTGATAATGAAAACAAAAAATACAACACTGTTACCTTTCATGCATGTCAGAAGAAGCGATACAAGAAGTTTGGCATGAGACGGAATATATTACCACATCAGAAGAGAGTTTTAGTGACATACTTATGATCAAGCCTGTAAACAAATTGGTGTGAGTTGACTGAGAGCTATGTTAATTCTTTCAATACCAGATAGCTTTGGTTTAAAGAATTGTATCAAACACTCAACACTTAAAACTTTACGACATTTCAAAACAAAACGCCCGAATCAAATCTTATCATTCAACAACTTTACAAATGTCATGGCGAGGAAATATTTGCAATGGCCTCCGACTTACGAGTTTGGGGTAAACAAAAACAATGAAACAGTTTATTTTGGCAGTCTTTTCATAGTTTTATAGTAGCTCTTCATGAATCGTTCCCTTGTGTGAAATGCATTAGGGGTGGCGGGGGAAGGGGGGTTGTTTAGAAGCCCCACCCTTGCTTTTGTCAGGGGCCCTGAATATAGCCGGGCCATTGGCCTAATGGCTAAAAGGGGTATCCGGTACCTCTCCTCGGGTGATCCTCATTCGCATGGTGGCACTTTGTCTCACCGGGTGTTTATCGCTTGTGTGATGTCCTAGTGGGGTACGAGAGAGAGAGAGAGAGAGAAAGAGAGAGAGAGAGAGAGAGAGAGAGAGAGAGAGAGAGAGAGAGAGAGAGAGAGAGAGAGAGAGAGAGAGAGAGAGAGAGAGAGAGAGAGAGAGAGAGAGAGAAAGAGAGAGAGAGAGAGAGAGAGAGAGAGAAAAGAGAGAGAGAGAGAGAGAAGAAAGAGAGAGAGAGAGAGAGAGAGAAAGAGAGAGAGAGAGAGAGAAAAGAGAGAGAGAGAGAGAAAGAGAGAGAGAGAGAGAGAGAGAGAGAGAAAGAGAGAGAGAGAGAGAGAGAGAGAGAGAGAGAGAGAGAGAGAGAGAGAGAAGAGAGAGAGAGAAAGAGAAAGAGAGAGAAAGAGAGAGAGAGAGAGAGAGAGAGAGAGAGAGAGAGAGAGAGAGAGAGAGAGAGATAGATAGAGAGAGAAAGAGAGAGAGAGAGAGAGAAAGAGAGAGTGAGAGAGAGAGAGAAAGAGAGAGAGAGAGAGAGAGAGAGAGAGAAAGAGAGAGAGAGAGAGAGAGAGAGAGAGAGAGAGAGAGAGAGAGATAGATAGATAGATAGATAGATAGATAGATAGATAGATAGATAGATAGATAGAGAGAGAGAGAGAGAGAGAGAGAGAAGAGAGAGAAGAGAGAGAGAGAGAGAGAGAGAGAGAGAGAGAGAGAGAGAACAGTAGTTCAGATGAAATTTTTTGCTGTGCGAGTTTGCTTCCATTACTTTTCAGCTATTTCTGCGGACAGTTATACAACTAAAGGGAGAGTCGCGCGAGATTATTTTAGAGTGAGCAAGACAATTTGGCAAGATACTTCTATGGAAGGGGTTCTCAACCTGTGGGTCGCGACGCTTTTGTGGGTTGAACGACCCTTTCACGTGGGTCGTCTAAGACCATCAGAAAACACATATTCATTGAAGTTAGGAAGAAGCAACGAAAATAATTGTATGGTCGGTGGTCGCGACAACATACGGAACTGTATTAAGGGTCGCGGCATTAGAAAAGTTGAGAACCACTGGTCTATAGGCTGTCAAAAACATATTAGTTGTACAATGACAGTCATGGAAATAACTGTGTCGTATTTGATGTTTGAAAGCGAACGTTTTTAAACGAAAAAATAATGTTGCTTGGCAGTCGTCGTTAGAACATCATTCCTTCCTTCCTTTTTAAAACTTTCTTTTTCCCGCGGCATTAGGAAGATTGCGAACCATTGGCATATGGGCTGTCAAAAACATTTTAGTTGTACAATTACAGTTACAGACCATAACAAAAACAACTGTCTCGTATTTGACGTTTAAGGGCAAACCTTTTATAAACAGACTATAATGCTGCTCGGCAGACATGGTTTCAACATCAATCCTTCCTTCCTTTATAAAATATTTTTTTTCCAACTTCGTTTAACCTGCGGTTGACAGCGAAGCTGCCAACACCAATAGGTTATATTTGTGGTCAGGTTTATTTGTGCTAAGTGTTTTAGCTAATTGGCTAACTATGTAGTATTTGTGCCAGGCTGATGGTAAAAGTTCCTAACCAGAGAGATTGCCTGATTCTTCTTGTTTGTGTCCCACTGTTTTCCTGTTCTACTTATCTTCCTGTTATTCTGACCTCCTGGGTTATTTACTGACCGCTAGGTAACAAGTGAAGGACACTTCTCCACACCTTTAGTAGTGTTGGGCACATGGGGCTAGACCTATACTGTATAGATCAATCGGCACCTGATGGGTGATGTGGTCAGCATCACGCCGGCCTCCTTTACTTCCCAGTGCGTGTACCTAATACCTTCAAAGTCATTTTTGACAATAACCGGCTCTGTCAGGGCCTGAACCCACGACCTTCCGACCCTTAGACAGCTTGTCAGGTGTGCCAATACTAATAGTCCTACATCAAATCTACAGCCCAGTCTTGGAGCAAATGCACTCTAAAAAGTAGACGTCATTCGGATCGTAATCGTCAAACCGCCATCTGTGTGCAGTCAACAAGACGCCGCGGCCAAAACAGGAAAAAAAAACATTCCATTCAAAATCCACAGCTCACAGTGTCGCACCAATAACTCATATCAATAGCTGGGCGACGGAACATTGGGGCTCAAGATACAGAAATGGGTAATTTTCATCGGCAAAAGCTAGCCAAAAACATACTTTTCCAGAGCGTCAGTGTTCAGCTGGCTATTTATCTTTCTGCCCAGAAGCCTCTGCCTTGAATGTCGAAATAGAATATAATAACAGTTGCCCCTAAAGGGCTGCAAATAATAATCCAGGGGCTGCGTGGTCTCAAAGCATGGTGTCCGCCTCGACTGCTAGAGGTTCCGGGTTCAATCCCAGGTAAGGGCTGGGAAATTTTCACGTGGATTTGGATTTCTGGTAATTTCCCCGGGTCTCTGGCCAGTGAGATCGGGCGCCCGTGTGCATTGCTGCGCACATAAGAAATCCCTTGGCAGTTGGAAATCGAACAGAGTAGACTAACGGCGCTTCACAGGCAAACATTTAGAGTTTAAAATGTACCCAAAGTGTTTCAGGATCATTGCCGGTGCTACAGAGCCTGTGTACTGTGATGAGCTTCCTGGGACTCAGACCTGAGTTAAAAGAAGAACTGAGCACGTATGGGTTACTACCGGTGTGCCGATCCGAAGGTCGTGGGTTCAAAAACAAGCGGAGCTGGACCTTGGCTTCCAGGTCGACCCTAGTATTTTAATTAGTAAAATGTAAAAGTCTTTTATCTTTTAATAATATTACAATATCATGGGAAGTAAAGGCTGCCGGCGTGATGTTGACTACCAAGTGCCGATGGGTCTATACAATTCAGGTCTAGGACCACATGCCCCGTACTGCTGAAGGCCTGGGAAAAGGTCCATTACTTTGTAGCTTCTGTGAAATGTTCAAGCAGTCAGGTTTAGTAGATGTCCCTCCGTGCCATGATAACAGTGAAAATTAGTTGAATTGAGTTGATCAAGAACCGACATCACTGAACTCGAGACATTCCCATAAGCGCTCCGTCATCATTTTCAGCAGCCAGTAACAATTAAAGAAGTTTGTAACGCCAGTAGTGCCACGGACCTATGATGTTGAATGCATATTTTGAAACAGCAATCGTTATCAAGGTGACGGATGTGGTCAACATCATGCCGACCGCCTTTACTTCTCAGAACATTGCCTAGCACCCCTTTTAGGCGAGACTGACCTGGGAGCCAAGTTAAATTTTGACAAAACATAAAGCTAACATGTGCAAAAACCAAATGGCTAAAACTACATTCAATAAGACGCGCAAATTACTGACAGCTTGAAATGAAACCTTGTACCTCAGTGAAGTGTCGGGGAGAGATATAACGTTCGTTGATGAGCTCTGACAAGAAAACTTTTATAATTCATGTTCATTTCCTTAAGGCTGTTCTTAATGTCATCACTTCATTTTTCAGAGGTCTTCCGCTCGCTCTATACCCGTTGTAACGTTTCAATGTGTCTCGATGTGGCTGATAGTTACAGGGAATTCTTTTTAAGTGTCCAAACCACTTCATTTGTTGTTCTTTGATGACCTGTAAGACTGGCTTTATTCCTAGCATTCTTCTGATTTCGTGCTTTCGTATTCTGCCTTTCTTTGAAACTCCTGCAGCTCTTCTAAGGCATTTCATCTCTCTTGCCACAATTTCACGTTCATTAGAGGATGTAAGAGTCCACTTTTGGCACTGATGGCATAGTGTTGGCCAAAAAATTGTTCTGATAAGATCCACTTTAGTACTCCGGGGTATCTGCTTGTGTGTCAACAGGGGAGATAGTTGCCCCATTACTTGATTAGCTTTGGCACATCTCGAGCTAATTTCTCTGTCCAGTTTTCCATCGGATATGAAAACTGCTCCCAGTACTTGAAATCCTCTGTTGCCTTTAGGCGTTGTTTTTTATTTATTTTTCCTTCTAAATTGTAGAAAGATATATTATACACTAAAAATGAGAATCGTCAAATGTTATATATACTCAGTCCTGCTATATGGCACAGAAACTTGGACAATGAAAATCGAACTGAGTATAGAAATGTTGGTATACAGAAGAATAGGTCGTATTTCATGGAAACAAAAACAGTCCAAGGCAGAGGCTCAGGAAAGACTATGAATGAAAAGAGAAGTACTGAAAGAAATTAAAAAAAGAAAAGAGGCAATATGTTAATTTTGGCCACATTAAAAGATATATCCCGCTTCTAAAAGCCGTACCTAAGGGAAAAGTCGAAGAGAGAAAGAGGTAGGCAACGATACACGTGAAAGGACACCATTAAGAGATGGCCGAACAGTAATCTAAGAGGGTGTACAGTCAAGACAAGAGACAGGGCATGTTGGAGATCCATTGCTGCCGACCTTCACTGCAGAGACGACACCTAATTGATTGATTAATTGATTAAAAGCCACCACCATGCTGATATCAACCCTTGATCTTGTTGAACCCTTGACTGTGGTGAACCCTTGATTTAGGTTAAACCTTGACCTTTGTGAACCCTTGACTTGGTGCCGTGCCGACAGGCATGTGTCTGGTCGCTACAGTACCGAAGCTCCCTAATGCAGTGATACAAAACTATCTGACAACATACCCCCCCCCCCCCAACCCACCTAACTCTTTTCTCTTTCAAACGACCTGTTGTCACTACATAACCCAACAGCTGGCTACCCAAAGCATGCGGATCGTCTCCTTCTGAAACAGGTAAACAGTTCATCGAATGGGTTTCATGCCCTATAATTGGGGGGGGGGGGGGGGGGGGGGGAGGAGGGTAGTAGACGGACTGGAGGGAGTAGACTGACTGCCCCCCCCCCCCCCCTAACTAGTATTTTGTAAGAGAGTCGACTTCCGTTAACTGCTTGTTCTGGTACAGTAGTTACTTCTGGTATTCACACACATGTCAGAGATTCAAGTGGTCGGATATATACGAAATTTCTCTCGGGAATACTTCTTATAAGTGATTTTGTGTGTTCCTGATCGAATTTCTGGATTGCAAATAGGATGTCGATAATGGCGATGTAACTGCTCTAGCATCTAGTTTGGTTTGAAATCTTGTCAAACGACAGGCAAAGATGTACCTTAAAATTGCAGAGGAAAGGTAGCACTCTTTCAGAGGCAAAGCGGCGAAACCGCGATAGTCGGGCTGAAGGAAATTACCTCATGGATAGCACAGACAGAAATTACTGTCAGGTATGTGTGTAGAATTAACAAGAATGTTAGCGCTGAGGATCAGGTTTCACTGCCACCCAACAACAGTTTTTACAGTAAGGCGCGTTTCTTGTTACAAGACGTCGCAAATCAATTCTAGTATTTATTGTCTGTTGGTGACTTTACTGGGGAGTTGTATCTCTGGCCTAACATAATAACTATGCACAAAGTAATAGTAATTTTAGGCAAAGGTTTTCGGTAATAGTGACATAAAGGCGTTAGAGCAACAGAAGATTAAGATAATCCAAGCGCCGGCTTGTCATGAGAGGAATGTTTTATGAAGGCAATATCACATGCTAATGATCTCCGAGAAAGACAGTGCACAAAACTAGAAGAGATAACTTGAGAAAACAAGAAATTAAAAGAGCTTTTGGCTGTAACTAAATTCCTTTATCATCGTGTGTGTTCCGAGGTCCCATTATAAAGAAAACAAGAATAGACCCACTGCCTACACAAAATCCTGTCGTGAGAGTCGACTAATTTGGAGTTTCCATCGAAGTCGAAGTGCATCTGCCTGAGGGGCAAGGAACCAACAGTCTGCACACAAATGAGTCAGATTTGTCCAACAGATGCATACACAACACTAATGTTCTGAAACCGGACCGCAGCCAAAAAGGGGACGAACAACCACAACTTTTCGCCGGAGTTTACAGACGGTAAACGCGAAGAAGAAGAAGAAATTCCTTTAAAAAATGGTTTTGCCATTTAATGAGAATAATTCTTATGATGCCAGCAAAGAGCGTATAACATGAAAGCAGATACGTCAACAGGTTAAGGGGACGACCAAGATAAATATGGTTTGAAGGAGTTACTGACACCTTGTTACTCCAAAACAGCACAGCATGCCGGGTAACCGAGAAAGCCCTAGCTCGGATTCGGATAATCTGTTAACGTTCGACGCCTAGTGGCACTCATTCCCAGGACCACCACCACTACCACTACACTTCAATTCCCAGGACCACCACCACTACCACTACACTTCAATTCCTAGGACCACCACCACTACCACTACACTTCAATTCCCAGGACCACCACCACTACCACTACACTTCAATTCCCAGGACCACCACCACTACCACTACACTTCAATTCCCAGGACCACCACCACTACCACTACACTTCAATTCCCAGGACCACCACCACTACCACTACACTTCAATTCCCAGGACCACCACCACCACCACTACCACTACACTTCAATACCCAGGACCACCAAGGTGTCCACGACAAGGAGGTGACAGCCATTAAATCTAGCCACTCCAGCGGCAGAGTTCGCTAGTCTCGTGAAAATCGCTTTATTTTCACTTTGGGAACTCTGGCGCCCACTTGAGGAAATTGCCAACACACCTTCATCTAAATCCTAGGAGGCTGAACTGCCTACACAGTTTCATCGTATCCTCGAGTGCCCCTGGCATTTTCCGGGATATTTATTTTCCCGGCCCCCGTGCATCGCCAGACTATTGGCTAGACATCGACCTGGCTGCTTCCTCCGAAGTCGGAGTACATCTGCCGGAGAGGCGGGGAACGAGAACTGCAAACAAATAAGCCAGTAAAACGGATGTACACGCAAAACTCAGGTCAAGGTAAAAGCCAAAAGTCCATTTTGGACGAACAACCTGGACTTACCGCCGGAATTCACAGCCGGTGAACAAGAAGAAGAAGAAGAAGAAGACCTGGCTGCCTCGAGATACGAAGATAAGTGATATTGTGTATTTGTGTAGAGTTGTCTAATCTATGTTGGTGCTGAAGAACGCTCCATAGCTGCAACGTTCACGTTTTGTTTGTGTTTGTTATATTGTGAAGCTCGCTGATATACTTTTCGTTCGGTTTTAAATATTTCCCTAGTGGCACTCAGTATAATTTGGACACAAGAATAATGCATTTATTTGTACTCACCCGTAGTTCACGTGTCCAACTGTAAAGATGGGCCTAGACTTCATATCGGTTTCTCCATACCATTTATCCACATAATCATCTTCGTCCACCGAATCGTACTCGAATACCACATCCAGCTTGGAAGAACCAAAAGACGCCGCACTGGAGGACGAATCCGACCACTCGTTCGGTTCTTCAATCACTGGGATACTCATGGTTAAAAACTGACGCAGACGGAAGTGATAACACGTCTTCAGTTAAAGATAACACGTTACTTGTCCCTGGATAAGGTTCTCATGATGTCAGCCAGTCCTGATACGTTGACTTTGCCATTTCTGAGGGTTCGCAAGACGAAAAATGGCTGTGTGAAAATGAGCGATGGTTTTAACTTGCTGTGATCAAACACAATGCCTGTAGAATATCAATACTGTCCACCTGTTAGGAAAAAAAATAGTAATAAGAAAACTAATGTAATATACTTAAAATTTAATTAACGGTATTAGATTATCATTTTATGTAAGGATAGGACGTGTTGGCCTAGTGTTAACCGCGCTAGCTCCAAAAAAGGGTACTGGTTCATTCTTCAGACGTCATCTGGGTCACTTGAGTAGCATTCAGGACAATTCCATGTTAGCTCTACTTCCGCCCTCAACGGTCAGCGAAGGGTCTCCTTAGTCACGGTACCCGTTGCCATCTAATTTCTCGTCTTGCCTTTCCACCGAGTTCCCAGTGGTGCCTAAAGTCCGCAGAAACTCTCTCACTGTAGCATTCTCTCCAGATTGTCAGTGTCTGCATAAGTGAAAGGGTTCATTCCCGAGTTTTTAGTGTCTACATAAGTGGGAGAGTTCATTCCAAGTTTTTAATGTCTACATAAGTGGGAGGGTTCATTCAGAGTTTTTAGTGTCTACATAAGTGGGAAGGTTCATTCAGAATTTTTAGTGTCTACATAAGCGAAAAGGTTCGTTCCGACAAGTTCCCTCCTAAATAGAGCATGTTCATCTATACTGTGCTGAAACATGAGCTGACATTCTTCTTCTTCTTCTTCTTCTTCTTCTTCTTCTTCTTCTTCTTCTTCTTCTTCTTCTTCTTCTTCTTCTTCTTCTTCTTCTTCTTCTTCTTCTTCTTCTTCTTCTTCTTTTTCTTCTTCTTTTTCTTCTTCTTTTCTTTCTTCTTCTTCTTCTTTTTCTTTCTTTCTTCTTCTTCTTCTTCTTCTTCTTCTTCTTCTTCTTCTTCTTCTTCTTCTTCTTCTTCTTCTTCTTCTTCTTCTTCTTCTTCTTCTTCTTCTTCTTCTTCTTCTTCTTCTTCTTCTTCTTCTTCTTCTTCTTCTTCTTCTTCTTCTTCTTCTTCTTCTTCTTCTTCTTCTTCTTCTTCTTCTTCTTCTTCTTCTTCTTCTTCTTCTTCTTCTTCTTCTTCTTCTTTTCTTCTTTTTCTTATTCCTTTTCTCTCTTCTTCTTCTAGTTCATACCGTGTGGAATTGGTATTCATGTTTATCTAAAACCTTCTGTCACACGTACTTTCCATTTCTGACACATGTGATTTTTCATGCCATGATGATAGACTGTCCAGCATGTTCTCTCTCAGTCCCCTTTTCTCTCTTTTCTCTCCAGCCTTCCCGGCGTCACACTGTACTCCAGTTTTCTCTTTCTCATGAAATGACAAAATAATATAAATTGTCTGCTTCCAATGTTGTCAATCAGTTCTCTTCGTGAGTCAGTTTCTGTCAAGACATCTTTATCACTCATTTTATCTGTCCAGAATGTTCTCCTCAATCGTCTATAAAATCCCATCGCCGCTTTTACATATCTGCGAACTGGCCATGATTCACTTTCCTATATCACGAAAGCAGCAAGCGCACACAATACGGAAAAAACCAATACTATACCTACCAACGTATCAGGCAGGATTTTATTTTAATATGCTAGGCTCTAAGATTGATTTATCCTGGGCTCTAAGTTTGACAAATTGTGGCAGGAAATATCCTAAGAAATAAAGGCAGCTGGATCAAATTTGACCACAAAACTAATTGAGTGTTGATTTGCCTTTATAAAAATGAGCTTAGTACCATACGGCAGTTGCGATAGTTGTGTGAGAAGGATCTTTTAGTTATCACTTACAAAACCTCCTTCTACTAGACTTTTCAGGGAAAACTGTTTCCTGCCCTCATTGTCCAAAATCCTAAATCTGAGAGAAAAGTAAGGGAGAGACACAGAGAGTCAGGGAGAGACATATGAAGTCACAGAGAGACAGATAGTGCCACGAAGAGACAGAAAGAGTCACAGAAAAACAGAAGGAGTCACAAAGACTTCGAGAGTCATAGAGAAACAATCATAGAGACAGAGACAGTCATATATAGACAGGGAGAGTCAGAGATACTGAGAGAGTCAGAGACACAGAGATAGTCATAGGGAGTCACACAGAGGCAGAGAGAGGAGCGTAGACAAAGAGAATTACCGGAGACAGGGAGTCACAGACACACACACTCACAGACATGGAGTCAGAAAGAGTCTCAGAGAGACACAGCAACAGAGAGCCAGAAAGAATTACAGAGAGAGAGAGAGAGAGAGAGAGAGAGAGAGAGAGAGAGAGAGAGAGAGAGAGAGAGTCACATAGAGGCAGAGAGACATAAATGCAGAAACAGAGACAGAGAGAGTCACTTATAGAAAGAGAGTCAGAGACACACAGAGAGTCAAAGATGCATAGAGTCACAGAAAGGCTCTCCCATATTGAGATTAGAAGTCATCACCGAGCTGTAGCAACAACAACCTACCCACTCGGAACGATAGGGCGGGACATCGGTGTGACTAAGTATTTTAACCCTTAGATTTTAACCTGGGAGAGGAGAGGGGCGCCCTGCTAAGAGGCGCAGCGAAGTTTCAAGGGGCGTCAAGCACTTTTGAAACTGTGTACATTTGCACTTCTTGTAAACTGTTTTATAATTTTTTATTTTAATTATAGATCAATTTTTTTTAAAAATATAAACAAACTGTTTGAAAAACAAAAACCATTAAAAGAAATCAGGTGTCTGTATATCTACGATGAAAAATTTAATTAATAGGTTAACATGTACATTTATTATAGATTGAGAACACATTATGTACAGAATGCATATACATACTTTATATATTGTTTCTTTTTGTCTTCCTCTTTTTAATCACATTTAACGCCATTAAAAAAAAAATTTGAAACTGGGAAGGAGGGTTCGGGCGGGATTTTTCCATATATTGAATGAGACGCTACCTGAAAAAGATTGAAAACTACTGGTTTAAACCCTTCGCCTATCGCTCTGGAGATTGGAGGTTTTGCAGACATGTGTCGTTCATGAGTGCACGTTTAACCAGAGTTTCTCTCTATCGTCGCTGCAGCTACGGTATCGTGCTGCATGCGAAACAGGCAGCTAACTCTTCTGTGTATAAACGCCGGACCATCTGTGTCAAAAATCAATGCAATGATCATATCTTCTTGACTTTAAACGTAAACCTGTCAACGTACCCGCAATCTCATTTGGAGTAATACACGATGCAAGAGGCAGAGGCAAAGCACAAACCAACACTTCCAAGTGAGCGGCAACTGTTCGTAGATTCAATTAAGCATACACCATGCAGCAAATGGCGCTGTTGTATGTCTGTCTCCCCCAAGCGCCCCCCCCCCCTCCACCGCCCCAACTATCTTTACTATATGCTACCTGAAGGACTGACCACGTTGCTGCTATTCTATGTAGGAACCCCTCTTTACCGTATCCTACCTAAAGGACTGACCACTTTGCTGGTATTCTATATATGCCCCCCCCCCTCCTTTTTTTTTTTACTGTATGCTACCGAAGGAGTGACCACTTTGCTGTTATTCTATGTCTGTCTGCTGCCGCCCCTACCCGCAGAACCCCTACTCCCCTGCACCCACTCTCCTCTTTGCTGTATGCTACCTGAAGGACTGACTACTTTGAATTTTAATAACATCAACCTGGAGGGAAAGCCAACAGGGCTAACCCCACACAACCCATTCAACCTCTAAAGAGGTCATTAATAACTGGGGCTTCCGTAACGACCACACTAATTTGATTTGTTCTCTGCACGTAAAGAAATGCGGATCTCCTTTAGCGTCACTGCTTCACAGAAAACTCCCCCGTCACTAACAAGGGCAGGATAAGCCAAACGTGCAGCAGGTAGAATCAGGATACGATCCACACCAGAATGCAGTGGCTAAATAAATCCACAACTTACAAAAGCAATTAATTAGGGATACAAGCAAGCGACAAAAGGCGGATATTGTTGATAAGGTTTCGCTTGTTGGTTCCAGGGCTCCATTTAAAGAGTAAAGAACAGATCCATAGTCCCCCTAACAAGCAAGTCGTAGCAGGCGACATATCAGGGGGGTTTTCTTCAAAGCCAGCGAAAGAAAAGGCACGGAACCAACAGTATGTGTACAAATAAGCGAGATCTGTAAAGTAAAACGGAAGTGCACACAACATCAAGTGTTGTATAACGACCAAAGTTCAGGAGTGTACCAACAACCATAAATGTCCGCCTGAGTTTACATCCTGTGAATTCTAACAAGTTGAAGCTTATAACACTAGTGCTTCCTTAAAAACGCACAATATTTAGGTGGATCAACTCGCGTCACAGAGTCACAGAAAGAAAACAAAGTACGTTAACACCAGACTCGTCTTCCTGTTTGCGTTCACCTACTGTAAACTCCAGCGGAAAGTTCTAGTTGTTTGCCCAATTCTAGACTTTAGTGTTGATCCAGGATTGGATATGTGTGTGCACATCCATTTTACTGATCAGCCTTACTTGTTTTTGGTAGATGCACCACGACTTTGAAGTCGCACACCTAATTAGCTGCGTTTTTTCGACATGCTTGCTAGGGGACACTGGGCCTTTCCTCTTACCCCCTCCCCGGTCCCCTTCCCAATAGGGTCCAGAAACCCAGCCGGAGAACCAGACCAATGATCCTACACGTCCAGAAGCCCAGGCAGAGAACCAGACTAATGATCCTACACGTCCAGAAGCCCAGGCAGAGAACCAGACTAATGATCCTACACGCCCAGAAGCCCAGGCAGAGAACCAGACTAATGATCCTACACGTCCAGAAGCCCAGGCAGAGAACCAGACTAATGATCCTACACGTTCAGAAGCCCAGGCAGAGAACCAGACTAATGATCCTACACGTTCAGAAGCCCAGCCGGAGAACCAGACTAATGATCCTACACGTCCAGAAACCCAGGCAGAGAACCATAACAGTGATCCTACACGTCCAGAAACCCAGGCAGAGAACCAGACTAACGATCCCACAGTCCAGAAATCGAGGTGGAGAACCAGAATAATAATTTTACACGTCAAGTAACCCTAGTGTTTTTCTCACTGACTCACTGTCAGCTATACAGACGCTTGAGTCCAAACCTACTGACTGCTCACTACAAAGTCTAACAAAAGAACTTGCTATGTTGTCAAAAAAGGCAGAAATTCACTTGCAGTGGATTCCATCTCATTGTGGCTTCAAAGGCAATGAAAGCGCTGATGCTTTAGCCAAGGAAGGCAGTAACAAACCACAGACCTCCCAGCCACTATCTTTTCCAGAAGTCAAATCTCTCATTAAGAGAAAATCAGAAACAGATTAAAAAACCAACACTGATTATAACTACGAAAAAGATTTTCTAAAACACTTGAACAGAACAGACCAAGTCACAGTTTTTCGCTTACGTACGGGACACTGCAGACTCAATAAACACTCACATAAATTAAGGATGAGCCAAACAGCTCTCTGCCAGTGTCTTCGTGCTGAACAGACTCCAGAACATGTCCTGCAAGATTGTCCTCTCCTGACGGAGCTGCGGAGCAACATATGGCAACACCCAGTAGAACTGACAACTAAGCTTTGGGGAAACCTAAGAGACCTTGAAAAGACATCCCAGTTTATGACCCAAAGTGGATTATGTGCATGACCAGAGATCGCTGAAGAAGAAGAAGAAACCCTAGTGGAGAACCAGACTAATGATCCTACACGTCCAGAAACCCAGGTGGAGGATCGGACTAATGATCCTACACGTCCAGAAACCCAGGTGGAGGATCGGACTAATGATCCTACACGTCCAGAAACCCAGGCAGAGAACCATATTAATGATCCTACACTTACAGAAACTCAGAGAACCAGACTAATGATCCTACACTTCCAGAAACTCAGAGAACCAGACTAATGATCCTACACTTCCAGAAACTCAGAGAACCAGACTAATGATCCTACACTTCCAGAAACTCAGAGAACCAGACTAATGATCCTACACTTCCAGAAACTCAGAGAACCAGACTAATGATCCTACACTTCCAGAAACTCAGAGAACCAGACTAATGATCCTACACTTCCAGAAACTCAGACAGAGAACCATATTAATGATCCTACACGTCCAGAAACCCAGGTGGAGGATCGGACTAATGATCCTACACTTCCAGAAACCCAGGTGGAGGATCGGACTAATGATCCTACACTTCCAGAAACCCAGGTGGAGGATCGGACTAATGATCCTACACTTCCAGAAACCCAGGTGGAGGATCGGACTAATGATCCTACACTTCCAGAAACCCAGGTGGAGGATCGGACTAATGATCCTACACGTCCAGAAACCCAGGTGGAGGATCGGACTAATGATCCTACACTTCCAGAAACCCAGGTGGAGGATCGGACTAATGATCCTACACGTCCAGAAACCCAGGTGGAGAACCAGAATTATGTTTCTAGACGTCCAGAAACCCAAGCAGAGAACAAAACTAATGATTCTACGCTCGTCAACGTCATTGCTTCAAGGAAAACGCTCCTCTACCTAACAACCTACTTACAGTTACGTGTGGAATAACGCATGACACAAGAAGAGGCAGGAAACTATTCACGCCAGGATCATAAGAATTAACTCTTACAAAATAGCAAGTCATTATAAACTTAATTAAGGACAGTCCACACACGGGCGAGCGCACATATATTCACACACACACACACAAACCATACGTTCCCATATAAGGTCAGTGCTTTATACAAAAAAATTACATACTCCGTTCAACGGCATGGCTTCATAGAAAACATTTAAAAACTCATAGTTTTAACAATACAAGGAACAGTGTCACAGGAAAAAGGGAGGAACGAACAGCAACAGACAGGTGATCCAACACTCATAAATAAACAAGCATTAGTAAACTTAAGGACATAACCTGGCGACGAAAACCGGATGTCCCCCAAAATATCATTGCTTCAAGGAAAACATGATCCAACAACATGTCCACAATTCATACTGGAATAGCATGTGTTGAACTAATTGAACATAGGACTGATAAATTATAGCAACTTTCTGTAAACTGAATTGCCCGTTGGGAGCGAGTGAACAGTGTGGAGGCACCAATAGATCATTATGGTCTGAGGAGAATGGCGTTACGGGGAGTTAGCAGGGGATCTGGCTGACGTTTAAAACTCGGGGGAAAAGTTAGACGGATGTGCAATCATACAGTTACTGGTACGATCGCAATTGGAACTCTTCCCTAGCTGCTAAAGACGGGGACGGAGCGCTTATGGAAGTGTCCCGAGTGCTCTGATGTCGATTCCTTATTCAACCGTCAACACCGTAAACTTAATTAAGAATATATACTCAGTGATAAAGCTACTGATCTCATTTAATGGCACTTTTTCATAGAAAACATTATGTATCTAATAACGAAATCACAATCTCAAATGAAGCAACATATACCACAGGAAAATCTAAGGAAACTATGCACACTTAACTGTAATGAACTAAACAAAAGAAAATAGTTGAGTATCCTTTACAAGACTTTGCAGAACCAACCCCAGCATTTTACTTTTTTTTTTTTTTGGGCTGTTGTTATTTTTTCTATGCAAATTCACGTCCATAGCTTTCTAGACGGTCGGCTTTCTTGATACCACTGTCGAAACCAACGCAAGGCGCAAGGCCCGCAGCTGGGATCGAACCCGGCACCCCGGCAATACGAAGCGCGTTCGCAACTTCTAAGCCTATGTCCAGTAGTTTGTCTTATGCCTCCTAAACGGTCAGTTGATGATGTCAGTTTCCAAACCAATGCCTGGTGGTCTGTTGCCAAATCGCCTGCAGCTGGGATCGAACCCAGCACCCTGGAATTACAAAGCTCGTTCGCAACATCTAAGCCACAGACGCCGACGTAAGAGTCTAACACTTGCTAATTGGCAACTTTTTGTAAACAAAATAAAGAACATACCAAACAACGAAAGCTACTGGCCTTATTTAGCGACATTGCATTAATTAACAAGGATTAAGGCGGATTGGACATATAGGACTAGACCTATATTTTATAGACCAATCGGACTGTACCCAGTACACATTTAGGGCTGGGTCGATCTGCAAGCCAAGGCCATCTTTTGAAAAACAAAACAACAAGTTTGGGACCTGAACCCACGACTTTCGGATCCGTACACGAGCGTCTAGCAACTACACTTCATATTCCTTCTTCGCTTGCGACTGGAGATGGGGACGGAGCACTTATGGGAGTGTTCCGAACGCTGTGATGTCGATTCTTAATTCAACATTCAACTTGATATTCCTAATACGCATATTATTATATGAACATAACAGGCTTTATTGATAAAATGCAACTGCTGTGTGAAAGATGGGTATTTGGAAGGGCCGAAAGTAAGACGGGCCTGCGTGCCCAATTTGTGACTTTTTGAAAGAAAAAAAAGGTTTGTTATTTCGCACACCGCAGCGGCTCCCTGACATTGCATTAAAGAACACTAACATTTCACAATTTGATCTCAGGTAAACCATGCATGTAATCCTGCATGCAGCGGGAAGAACTGCCGAAACTAACGCTCTCCTCCAAATGGTGGGTCTGAGTGATCACGTTTAAAAACAAACCCTAACAGGGCCTCAATAGGTGTCCTTCCGTTTGAGCTGCATCCATAACACTTTAACTGCTTGAGTGTTACGGTGAGGGCTAGTCAGGGTTAGCCCTAACCCTCATCCTCATCCTAATTCAGTTAAAATATATATTATTATTATATATATATATATATATTATATATATATATATATATATATGTGTGTGTGTGTGTGTGTGTGTGTGTGTGTGTGTATGTATATATATATATATATATATATATATATATATATATATATATATATATATATATATATATATGTGTGTGTGTGTGTGTGTGTATATATATATATATATACATATATTTATCTTGGTTAGTTGTGTATCTTTTACAGGAGGTTGCAGAGTCAACCCCAGCAGCCAACGGCTGTTGTGTGGTTTCTCTAGGCAAATTTACGTCCAGTAGTTTGCCATTGCCGCTTGACGGTCGGCCCCTTGATACCACTATACCACTGTCGAAACCAACACAAGGCGTATGGCCCGCATCTGAGATCGAACCCGGCACCCCTGCATTACGAAGCTTTCGCATCGACTTAGCCATATATATATATATATATAAGTCAGCAGGTCAAACATCTACAGCTGCCAGTTTTTTAATCAGTAGAACATTATTGCTAATCTGTGTCGGAGCTGATCATCTGCTTGTCATATTTGCCGGAAATAAATGCCAAAAACTCATAAACCCGTCTGAATTATTCGAGTAACAGAAAGTGTATTGATCGTCACTCATAGAAAGAAGTAGAAAGATAGAAGAACACACACAACCAGTCTGCAATGACACAACTAACACGCATATACATGAACCACTTTACAAAAACTTAAGGACATAACCATCGACGAAAGCTACTGATCATATTTAGCGGTACAGCTATCTCAAAACATCTAGCAACTTATAATCTCATGTAGTAATAGCAATAATTTCAACAACAATATCCCCTCTTCAACCCATCCGGGCGAGCAATAACCTATATATATATATATATATATATATATATATATATATATTATATATATATATATATATATATATATAGTTTTAGCTATTTCAATATTAGATATTTATGTTTGTTAATTACTTCTGATTTATAATCTCGAGTGAAACAACACACGTTAAAATGTTGGAGAAAGAAGCAAGGAGCAATCCACTCTAGACTGTAGTGAACCAACGGTTTGTAAGCCTAATTCAGACCATACCAAACCACGAAATCCGAAGGTCTACTCTAACGTCACAGTTTTAGTGTGTGCGCGGACGCCTGTATGGGTTCAAATGTTTAGTCGGCTGTTTGGCCTTAGAGGTGCACCTATGTTTGTCTTTTATTAATGACTGAT